>JADGJF010001045.1:0-12308 GCA_027596845.1 Quaeritorhiza haematococci
GGAAAGAGGGGGAAGGTCAAATCAATGAGTAATGAAAACATAGCCGAGCTGATAAACGTTCATTTCTTACCAGACATACCTGAATATAAGACCATAAACAGTCGACAAAGAAAAGCATTGCACTCCTCGCAAAGCAAAGCTCTCTTGGCAGCCCATGCCTCGGATCTTTCGGTTGTTGTGCTATTTGCGTGTTGTTCCGAGACCCTCGCCGGCGACCAGAATTCACCGTACCACCACCTCGTACCATGCGGAAATTGTTGTTCGTGAGGGACCAAATACGTTGCAGTTTCATGTGGGTGCGCTTCAGGACGAGGAGAAAGTTGAACGTCGCATTATATCTAAGGATAAACGGGTTCATCAATGGTGTATGAAAGAAGTAAAAGAAATAAAAGGGTATCTTGAAATTCCCATCAGGGCTTCATCAGTGATGGGAATCGATACTTACTTATCCAAGTCAGTCTGCGTGAAAATCAGATCTAAAGGCCAAGATATTGCGTATTCCAGTCGTAGCCGCCCGCCAAAAAGCTTGTCCTCAAATAGAGAAGGCACGGCAGATTTGTTCGACTTGTCTGTTGACCCGGCACGTGTCAAATGAACGGAACGCGGTTTCAAAGGAATGAATTACCAGCAAATACCACGATTCCCAATTGTAAAATGACCACCTACCTGACTTCACGGGTTTTCGCTGAAGAGAGAACTTGAAGCGAGTCAGTGCGGTGACATCAACATTGAGGAACTTTTTGGCGACTTTCCGGAACGCTCTATTGATATCTGGAGAAGGTTGTCGGGTAAGAGACCGAACTCGCGCCCCACAATGCTTTCCGAAAAAGTTGGACAACATACCATGCTCAGTCACAAATGACAGTCGTGCTGAAGCTCGAGCATTGAGGGCATCACACTCTTCCAAAAAAGCGACGAAAAAGTCCCCTTTACCAAGCAGGAAAAAATCACGGAACGCCTGAAATCAAAATTAAAGCCGTTAGTACCATTTCCGAAATGTGAGTTCCATCATCGATCTCTAAAACCCTTTCTCACCGTCAAATGACTTGTCAAATACTCATCGACGACAATGACATCCCACAGTACTTCCGCAATATCTTGCTTGATCTCTTTGATGGCCATTTCGAATTGTAGCGCATCGAAAGAAAACTGGTTAGCTAGCGAGACTAAGAGATCTGTATGCTTCTGTAAGAGCAGGTGTTTGTAGGAAGCTGGAAAAAAATCAAGGGGGACCATGGTTATTAGGGTAATTCGATAGCAACCGTCAACCGGAAAGCCGAACAATTCCTTCCGGCATACCATCTTCCGACTGTGACTCGCGAACGATGACCACAGCTTTTCCCACGAACAGAATCGCCTCCGCTATCTTCTGGGTTATGAACGATGGGACGAAGCTTGGGTCCAGGACGAATTGCGTTTCCCTGATGAGAACGACGCAAACGAATATCTTAGGGAACGTTTGGTAATAAAAAACATGGATTTTCGACAGTCATGAAACCCACCATCGCGTTTGATGTGAATGAAGACGTTCGCCAGCTGCAGTCTGCAATATATGATATAAACGGTTTACCAGGACTGACACAAGAAAGGGTCCAAGATCACTGAGATTCCTTCGTTTTCGCGGTCTTCCTTGAAACAAACCTGATTGTCTTCCGTATCTGACTCCAGCTTCGCCCTCACAAAAAACTCCTGATGTGAATCTTGAAGGTTTCCATATATCGTCCAAGAAATCAGCTGTTTGAACATCACGACCGTACAAGCGTGTAATAATCTTCATGCACACCGTCGTCGAGTTTGAGAAGTTAGCAAAGCCTCTTTCTACGAATGCAAGAAATCGGTTGCGTATGATGCCGAACCTCTGCATTAAATCTTTGAGTTCAGGAACCCCACTGTTGCATCGACTGTGTAGTAAGCTGAGAAGCCGAGTTCCGTGGTACTTCTCCGGGTCCGAGTCAATGGTATTCAGAAGCTCGTACATGCTCGGCAGAAGAACCTGAAACTGCGCTTTGACCAAGCAAATGAAAGTGATGTTGGTTGAAATCCAATATTGTTGGGTTGCCGTTCCCCATCGCGACTTCAGAAACCGTTGGGACACAGTGGTGCTCAATAAGTGCATCAACCGAACCTTTGCGAATCGCAGCGTCAAATATGAGATCGGGGTCTTTCCTCCATCGGCGTCTAAATCGATAGGATCCAGCACTTTCCGCTCCGTCTCCACGATCAATGACCGGTATTCTTGCAAGATCTGGTCCATCGCGCTCAACAGGGCCCGCAAGTAAGCCCCGTTATGCTGTTGATCATTGATGCACCGCTTGTCTAAGATTTGAATGCATGGTGGAAAGACCACCCCGGCAAACCACATCGAGCAAAACCTCGTTAGAAGTGAGGCGCTTGATGGACCTAGAATTCACTCCCATCACAGCCCTGCCGGCTTACCAGTCTCCTCCACCTTCGCCTCCCGCATCTCATCACGGCCAAAGCCCCTCCTTCTGCTCCGCAATAACCGACTCCGTTGAAGATCGATGCGCTTGACTATCCGGCTGTACAAGAATCCCATATGTGTCAACTTTTCCAGGGCTACACGTTCCGAGTTGTGGAGGAAGGGGAAATCCACCGGTATTGCGAATGTTGTGGAATCGGCGGGGGGAGCGGGATATGGAACGAAGATGTCGCCTTGGTGGCCCGAAAGGGCGAAGAGCAATTCGTGCAGCATTCCAAAACTGCTGGAACTGGGTGTGTTGACAACGTTTGTGATGGTGGGTGGTACAAAATATTTCAAACTCCTTCAGTGCAACAAAAGGAGTTCAGCTGAGTTGAAAAGTGTTTGACCACAGGAATCTTTATTTCAGTTATTTCGGTTATTTCGCATACTTCGCCGCGGGTACGGTAGTATCGTAGAGTGCCTTTCCACTTAAGTCTTTTCCTCAGAGACAACTCAGAAAGCCTCTTGACAAAAGGACTTCACAGCAATTCAGGTATTTCAGGACGAACTGGAACCAGCTTGACTATCTTGAGTTCGCTGCCATTCTTTCTGCAAAACTCCCGAGCCCCATCCGAAACCATAAATCACAGAATCTTCGAATAATGTATTCGCTAAAACATGTGCACATATCTCCTCTCATAAATGCAAAAATCAACCCCTCTCTTCCCTCATTTCGTATCATCTCAAACCATCTCATATTTACTTATTCTGGCCTTTCAATGCCTCTTGCTCACGAAGCAAATTTTGATAATACGTAAGGGACTCCCGAATAGGCGTGATGATGGGGGTTTCCATGCCTGGGAGGAGTTTAGCGAGGAGTTCGAAGAGCGGGATCATGACGAACTGGATGAAGCTGTGGGAGCGAGAAAGTGTGTTGTAGGGGTTGGGCCGTTTCGGTTGGCGGCAGGGGTGAGGAAGGGGGTACGGTCGTGCGTTCCAAGCGGTCAAAGGGGTGGGGGAGGGTGGTGCAGAGCAGGATATCGAGAAAACGCGACATCAGAAAAACATTTCGCCGGATGCCACGAGATACGAACACAAGGATTCCTGTCTTGGTTTCATCACGACAGATTTTGACAGTTCAGATCGAAAACGGTCAGAAAAGCTTACCCCACTTGTGCGCTCGCCTTCGTAACCTTTTCCCGATCCATGAAAGGTGCTGTTGGTAGTCCTTGAGCCTTCTCATGGTCCGACTGTGTGAAGAACTCTTGTAACAAACAGTCGACCCATGGTTCTGCAGTTTGAAGAAGATTTCAGCATAAATGGTCCGGAAATGCCTGTGACTTCTCTTCGAAGCGCATTTGAAAGAGAGAGCAATCTTGAGGTGAGAAACTTACCTGCGACTTCGGTAGGTCGAACTGATTAACAGAATTGAAAGAGGGGTTCTGTGTTAGTTGAATTCAACTTTCTCTTCGGTCCTTCAGATGGTTTTTGGCTTACCTTCATTCGATATATCCGAGCACTTCAAAACCATCTGCAAAAGCTGTCGACCAAGAAACCACCAAAGCTCGATAGTTAATCGTCCGCCTCTCAATCCAAACACCCCCTCTCCACCCCTCTCCACAAATCCCCTCAATCCCCAACCACCCCAAACAAGCCCCGATTCACATACCAACGCCTTATGTTCCGGGTTCTCATAGCTAAACTCATCCAAAACTCTCTTAAACTGATTCATAGTCTCCCCATGCTTCCCCATGTCCGTCGACAATATGACACGTATAACCGTTTTGCGGACTTCACGGTAGACTTGCTCTGGGAGGTTGGAGAGAATGTTTTTGTCGGGTTCGCGGAGGATTGTGAAGAGGACGGCTGCCAGTGCCAAGGACATGTGATGCGGGGGTTGGGTTGGGTTGAGAGTCAGTGAGAGTTGGTGGTTCTGAGAGGAGAGTTGAGTATGGCGGATGGCGGATGGCGGGGACTTACCTGAGTGGTGATTTTCGAGGGGGGACATGTCGTTGTAGATTATTGCCAAATCCGTTCGTGCTGTGTGGTGGAAGGGGGACCGATGAGATATCGCGCCTCACTTGGGGTATTATTTCACGGCTGTTGGAGAACAGATGTACGTACCATTTATCTGATATGTGTTGTTGAAGCCTGTTGTTTCGTGTTTTTGCAATTGCATCAGAGACATGGTCAGTCGAAAAGCGCCAGAAACGATTGGACCTCCACCCTTGAAAAATGCTACATGAACGCGGCGGCATACCTGGATGATCCAAATCTTTTGCGCGGAAATCAGCACAGAAGGGGGACAGGACATTAAACTTGCTTCCTTAAGTCGAAGGGAACGGTAATCACACCACCAAACTTCAGATAACTACCATGGCCTAGACACGCAACCAGCAGAATCAATTTGTCGATTGGTTTCAATTTCTCGACCAAGCCGGTTGTGAATAGGATCCCGTACATCTGCGTTTCGTTCAAGTTAGTACTTTTCGGTCCGTGAAGACACAGAGCTGAAACTGACGGGGGGGAAATACCATTTGGGTGACGCAGAAGCCGTGCCGGAAGTTGTGGAAAGGCTGATTTTGGCATGGTTCAATGCGCCGACGATCAAGAAAAGGGAAACAAGTTGTTAAATACGAACCGTGACCGAACCGTACACCAAAAAAAGGCACTAGATGGTTCATGCACAGTAACACCCCCTCCTCAGAACCCCCCCCGGGCCCAAAAACTCACATTCTGATTGTAATAATCCTTAATAGTTTGCAAAAACCTCCTCAACTTGGGTATCTCAATCTTGTACTCCTCAACGACACCCAACTCAATAAACATATGCTCCAAAAGCGCGAGCATCTCGTTTTCCTGCCACTGCCACATGTCGAATGTGGGTTGTTTGAGGTACTGCCTTGTTTCTTCGGTGAGAACGTATTTCTGTTGACAGAGATACCGAGGGTCGATGCTGGAGATGTGTTTGGTGGCGGAGGGGGGGGATATGGGTTTGGTTCTGTCGAGACGCTGGTAGAAGTCCTGTGTGCGAAGAAGGAGTATTGGGTTGGAACAGGAGATTTAGTTCTCAGAGTCTGAGTGAATAGGGTCGGTAACGGAGAAAAATTCAGGCGGTTTGATCGTTCATATGTAATGCTTACGGAGAGTTGTGACTTCAATTCAACCAGTGAGGACCGAATATCCTGCATATTCATCGCCTTCATTTGTTGCGATAGCTGATCTTCGAGTTTGTGTACAGTGCTCTCGACCGGCGTGCCTTCTGACGAGTCAATGCGGGTCAGTTTCCGTAATCATACAGAAAGCGGACAAGGCAAGGATTTGATGTCACAGTGAAGAACATGAAAGAAGGGCTCTTTCATGATCAGTCCATGCGTCGGAAAAGACAGCGGTGGAACATTATGATGGCAGACAAGAATGTTTTCCACCTACCCAGCGAGACATGTAGGTCATAAGGCGTTTGTGAGTCGTTGGGTGGGACGCCAGCGGACGGGGACAATACCGAGCCATCCTGTGCTTTCAAGCTGAGTGATATATTGTTGGCATGGATCGGACTGTAATCTGCTGCAGTCAGTAGAAGGAACCTGATCTCTTCGGGTGTTGAGGCCGAAGGAAACTCGACGACTTCAGTGCGAGTACCACCGCCCACACGGACATGCAGCTTTGTCGTCATTTTGTAGGAATTTGACAAGAAGGCGGTTATTGCAAATGTGTCAGACGAGAAGGAGGTTCTCTCGCGATCGTCCGACAATGTTATTCTTTGCGGGCGATCCTTGTTTGCAGCTCTTTCCGTTTTCAAATGGTTTTTCTGGCCAGGTGAAGAAAACAATCCAGGTTACCAGATCGGTGTGTTCCCTTTCTTCGCCCAGGATTAGACAGATCCATGATTGGACCGTCCACGAAAAAGCTGGTATTTAATATGTATGTCACGTTGTAAGGCATATAATTGGCTTATTATTGAATCCAGAATGTAAAGGATACATCTCGGATTCACAAGCTTTGGTAACAGAAATCGAGGGGCTACGCAGAGTGTAAAGGATATAACATCCCAGGTTACAGAGACAGAAGTCAAGGGCCTATGGAACATGGAAAATTCTTTTCCAATTTGAAACTATAATGCGCAGATACGTTCACAGAATCTGCTGAAAGTTAATCCTCGGTCAAGGAATCACGAATTTTCCTTTGAATGTAGAGGCACATGACACTCGCCACTATGGACGGACATATAGCCGTCAATGAGTCTCCCGTAGCATTTTTTGAATTAATTTAACCAGTTGACGGGATTTCTTGGGTGAAGGTCGAACGTGAGATGATTTTACTACTGCGCCACCATCGTGCGACAAACCCCCCCTCCCTTGAGCTGATTGGCGATTATTTCAAG
Source organism: Quaeritorhiza haematococci (assembly GCA_027596845.1). Taxonomy (NCBI): domain Eukaryota; kingdom Fungi; phylum Chytridiomycota; class Chytridiomycetes; family Quaeritorhizaceae; genus Quaeritorhiza; species Quaeritorhiza haematococci. The sequence continues at coordinate 6,804 of JADGJF010001045.1, forward strand.
TGGACCCAACCACGAAAACGCAACCTCGACGACGTGTGTGAAAACGACCGAAGGGTGGGTTTATCAGCCTTGAGTACATGCCCTCATTCCTCCGCCTTTAGCAGACCCGTAACTCCTTCCGATTACTGACCATCAAGACGTCCGCTTCCTTCCCGACATTCAGCCACTTTTTTCGACTTTCCGACGCGTGTTCCTTCCCCATCATCCGTTACCAGTCTCTCCAACACCACACACTACAGACACAACCAAATGGCCGCTCGACCTGGACAGTCATCGACCGGTTCACCTGCCACGGGTAGCCCTGCGCCCGCCGCAAATCTGAAACCCATCCAAGTGAAGCTTGTATTGCTAGGGGAAGCCGCGGTGGGGAAATCGTCTTTGGTGCTCCGGTTCGTCAACAACGAATTCCAGGAGAACAAGGAGCCGACTATCGGTGCTGCGTTCTTGACGCAGAAATGCAAGCTTGAGGACAAAATCATCAAGTTTGAAATTTGGGATACTGCTGGTCAGGAGAGGTTTCACTCGTTGGCACCCATGTACTATCGCAATGCTCAGGCTGCCATTGTTGCTTACGATATTACGAAGGCTGTAAGTTTCCAACACTGCTTTATTGTAAACAAATGCGCTCTCCTTGTTCAGGCTGGGGACGGGATATGTAGAACGTGTGCTTCTGACTTTGCATGCTGCACGACCGCGTTCTGAACCCATAACTAATATTACTATGCCTATCCAGGCTTCTCTGGACAAGGCCAAATCGTGGGTCAAGGAATTGCAGCGGCAAGCAAACCCGAACATTGTCATCGCTCTGGTTGGGAACAAACTTGACTTGGTCTCCGCTCGTGCCGTTCCCACTGAAGAAGCTCAGGCATACGCAAATGAGGCCGGTTTACTATTCACCGAGGCGTCAGCGAAGTCGGGTGAAAATGTGATGGAAGTTTTTACAGAAATAGGTGAGAAGCGGATTGAAATACTTGACTCTGATCCTGTCGGTTTGTCCGTTTTTGATCAACAACCTTGCACTTCTTTAATGGACTTCACAATTGACCTCTCCTTCGCTTTTCTCTCTGGCGACGCCAACAGCTAAGAAGATTCCGTTAGAACATCTCTTGGCTTCGCGTTCACGAGCGGGTTTGGGTGCGGCAGGTGCCAGCGGAGTACCTGGTGGGAGTGCTGGCAGAGTTGATTTGATGAGGGATGGTCCCGGGTCGAGACCACAAAGTGCTGGGCAGCAATGTGCATGCTAATGGTAGAAGCTCTTTTTGGATTGTTTCCTATTCCCTGTTTTCTTCCTGGCTTTTTTCATTTGCTGGACTCATATGTGAAGAGAACTTTGTTTTTGTTTTTTTTCTTGTAGTTTGTACGAATTCATTACAAATATATAGCGATTGATTTTTGATTCTTCTCGGGATCCCGAATATAAACGCTGCACACGATGGTGAACATGACAATGAACATGGTGAGTCGGACTTCGAGGTCCAAAACCACAAAAGGCCAGATGTTCAGGGGGGTTCAAATGGGGCTTGTCCTGGGGTGTTCTCAATGTGGGTTTGACAGGAGGACATGGGTGTGTGCGGATCGAAGACTGAACGGACTCCCCGACCTTCTCCGTTCCCGAAACCGACAATGGACAAACTCAAAGTTTCCGTATATCCTCCACTGGAGTCAAGCCGCTCTTGCCTACCTTACGACGAAAACCATGTGCTGGTCGTCATCCCTTCTGATGTTGCACCTCAGACTCTCTCCCAGCTGCAACTCTGGACGAATTGCACTTTGGTCGACCAGCCGGGAAACAACCAGCATGGGCGCCGGCCCTGTGTTGTTTCAACTCGCAAATCATCCCTGAATGAATGGCGTGGTATCCCAATGGACGAGGTCGACCCCTTGGAAGCGGCCAAGCTCCCAGGAGTTGCTGCCGTTGTTGCTACAGGGACCACACGACTGTTCGCTGCAACTGTGGTCGGGGGCGAGGAGGGTAGCGAGGGAGAGTTGACATTTCGAGCAGTCGTCGAGCATGAAGGGAAAAGGGACTACATTTGGCTTGGAGAACCAGGCAAGAATGTCAAGTTCGAGGTTAAATCCAGTGGATCAACAAAGTCGCCAGTTGACAAACAAGTGCGCTTAGCAGATTTACTGCTGCTCGAGCAACCCGACGGTTCCAACCCCTTTATCTTCCACGATCTTATTCGTACTCTCCCCAAGAAGGCAGCTTCACCCTTGCTTGACTTCTCTGGTGTCGTTTCGTGGACAGCGTCTTCCAAAGATACAACCGCGCCGGGTTTCCACCTGCCTTCATCAACAACATATCTCGCTCTCGAACGGTTGAATACGTGGTGGATCGTCCCCCGAGTCGGCGACTTGCGCGAACGTCTGGGTGTCAATAACAAGGACTCTGTATTCGTGCTTTGGAAGAAGGAATACAGTTCGGGGCGGAGCCTATATGTTGTGATGATTCCGTTGCCACCGTCGACGTTCAAATTCTGCAATGAGGGGCATGGGATCGTTGCGGTCACTGGCATGGGTGTTGAAGACGGGATCGAGAACGATGCATCCAGTCACGATTCGTCAAAGCAGGAGTTCTACGTCGGGGCAGGGTGGATTGATGAAAAAGAAACCGGAAACGGTCGTACCGTGTATGATTTGATCACGGCAGGAATGGATCAGATGAGGTGGTTTCTGGGATATGAAGAAGATCGGCTTCCGAAACAACAGTCCTCGGTTGACGGAAAGGTCGCTCAGAAGAAGCAGAAGCAGTTCTACGATTATTTGGGGTGGTGGTAAGTGTCCACGATGCGATCTTTCTCATACACATTTTATGTATTCATACTTTCTGTGACATCATTCCAGTACTTGGAATTCCTTCTACACGGAGGTTTCGGCATCAAAAATCTTGCAGGAGCTTGAGGTAAGACGCTTGCCTCACAGTATACCAAAAAGAAAGCGACCGTAGGTGTTCTAATAATTGAAATCCCATTAGACATTCCGGAAACAAGGAATACAAATCTCGACACTTCTGATTGACGATGGATGGCAGGATACTGACGAAAGGAAACGCCTGCGATCCTTTGAAACAGTAGGCTATCAATATCTTGGGAGCAGCTATTGGAGAAACCAGTTTTGACATTGTTCAATCTTTCTCTTCTTCTTTTTCTAGAATCAACAAAAGTTTCCGGGTGGGCTTGCACCGTTAGTCAAAGAAGTGAAGGAAAAGTACGGTGTGCGTCATGTTGGAGTGTGGCATACCCTTGGTGGATATTGGTAAGATTCCGGACTTTCGTCCATATAACTCACACGCATTTCGTGATTTTCGACATTCAGAATCCCCCGGCTTCCTTAATACATGGGGCTTACTAACTGGATATCTGAAAAAGGAACGGCATCGCTCCCGACTCACCTCTAGGCAACAAATACAAGCTATCCGCTTTCAACTTCCGCCGGCGTGACCCGCATTCCGTTGCCGATGGATTCCTGTTTCACTTTGTGGGAGAATCCGATGTAGGACCTTTCTACCAAGAGTTTCATAAGAAGCTTGTCAGCGAGGGGATTGACTTTGTCAAGGTCGATCACCAGGTACGTTTCCGGCGCTCCCTCATCAAAACTTATTTGATTTGAGTTTGACAGAAAGACGGACTGAATAAAAACTCGATGCAGGCTTTTTTCGACGACATTTTTGCTTCAGATTCTACATCGGTTTGGAGGGCATACCAACGTGCTTTGATGGAAGTTGACGCCAAGCAACAGGTTAGTGCGGAACCATGAATCTTGTGGCAACTATTTGTGAGCTAATGCCGTAGCATATTTTGACGCTGAATAGCCGATCATTTGGTGTATGAGCCATAGCCCGAGCGTAATTTTCCATAGTCTTCTCGGGAAAATGGCAATTGAAGGACAAGATTTGCCGTGGAAATGCTTCATTCGAACATCAGATGATTTCTTCCCTGGTATGTGCTGGTTTGTGCGTTGTTTTCATAGCGTAAATCCTTTTCCGACACTCATTACCCAGGTTTTATCTCTCTACTCCTCAGAAATTCCTTCCTCGCACACATGGCACATTTACGCCAACGCCATGAACTCCCTGTACCTCGGCACCGCCAGCATCTCACCCACCCGTTCCCCCCTCCCCACCGTTGTCCCCGACTGGGACATGTTCCAATCCCAACACCATTTCTCCCGTTTTCATGCGGTCGCGCGAGCTATTTCAGGCAGCCCTCTGTTCGTAGCCGATGACGTTGGAAAGCACGATGCATCGCTTTTGAAACTCATGGCTGTTGAAGAAGTCGGACCCGATGGCGGTGTGTCGTGGGTGTCGCTGAGAAGCCCACAGCCGGGTTGGGCGAGCCCTTCTTGTTTGCTTGCGGATCCGTTCAAGGAAAAGGTTTTATTGAAGGTGTTTAATACTGCTGCTCGGGGGATGGGTTCAGGTGGGATACCTAGAAATGGTGTGAAGGGTGCGTCGCCCGGGAAAACCCAAAGCGTTCTACCCGAGAATTTGGGGAACTTGGCCATCTTCAACTGCCAAGAGAAGGCGAATGTATTGGACTCGATTGGTGTGAGTGATGTGTTGGGCTTGGGCCATCAAGAGCAGGAGGGGTCTTTCGTAGCAAGGTTGTTCTTTGCGAAGAGGGTGGTAAGGTTAGAGTCGATAAGGTCGAAGATTTTGGTTAATATGGGACCTGGGCAGGCGGAAATGGTTGCGTTTTCGCCTGTGCTTGTGGAGGAGGTGGGGAGCGGGCGGGTTGAGTTTGCGTGTGTTGGGCTTTCTGATAAGGTTAGTGTGGCGGGGAAAGGACTGATTTTCTTGCGTGTGCGTATTGTTCGTGGCTTCTATTACTTTTCGTGCCTCACCTGACTGTTCACCTTACCTTGCCTTGTTCTTTCACCCCCACAGCTCAATGGCCTGCAAGCCCTCAAACAAACCACCCTCAAAAAATCAACGCCGTCAAAACTCCAAATCGAAGCTGTCTTATGGGCTAAAGGCACAGTCGGGTTTTACTTGCAAACTATACACGCTAATGGGGTCAAGAGCGGCGCTGGTGAACCGAGGATTTCAATGATGGTCAATAAGAAGCGGTGGGAAGACTGGGAGTATGATGAGAGGGAGAGGTGGTTGGATGTGAGGTTGGGGGAGTATGTTGCGACGGGGAAGGACATAAGTGTAGTGGTAGAGGTGGAGTTGTAATTATTAAAAGACTTAATATATATGACGGCGTAGCAGCAATATGTACACTCTCCTCTGCACACCACATCTAGCAGTCAGTCTCCAGTTCGATTTCTCGAGGAGAATTTGATTTCGGCTTGTGTAATACTTGGAACTTCGATTCTCTGTTCCAAACACCCCCTTCATGTATTCGTGTTTTTGGCATAGTTTGGGCCAAGGAATTTGTTGGCGTTTACTTACAAACGAGCTCCAATGGACTTGATAAGAGCGCTAACAGTAGCGGTGGTGGTGAGGGATTAACAATTTCTGGTGGTGGTGGATGGGGAGCGGATGGAGGCGGGAGGAAAGGG
>JADGJF010001046.1:0-12295 GCA_027596845.1 Quaeritorhiza haematococci
AATTTTGTGGGTGATTGGTGATACACAGCGAAACTGGGCGTGAGCGCTGGTGGAACGAAAAAAGAAGATAAAAATATCTAAGTGCAGAGAGTCACATCAAAAAAGAAAAACAAGACAAAAGACGTTGAGCAAAGGGACTGGTACTTAACTTAAGTGTGAGGAAAGGAAATGTTGAGATTGAATTTGACGAGTCGACGGTGTTTGAGAGAGGAAGGTTGAGAGGCGTGGTCGTCGAAGGGGTCGGCGGAAGAGTGCGGGGCGCTTGCAGAGGAGTTGGGTGACACAAGACTTGGTGAAGATTTAATTTCGTGGTTGATAATGAGCGTGAATGCCTATAATTGAGAGGGGAAAAAATCTAAGTGCAGAGAGTCGACATAGAATAGAAAGACGAAAAGAAAAGGTAAAACGGGACGGAAATATACTCAACTTAGGATAGTAGAGGAGGGAGGACGAAGTAGTGATTAAGGCGTATAAGTCAGGTTGTGACTAGTTTGGGAGTCGGAGGCCGAAATTATCTAGATTGGAAAAGTAAATAAAAGAAAGTGTTCAAGTGAGAAAGTCGTGTAAGGGAACGAATAATAAGTGAAATAAGATGAAGAGATAAGATAAGTAAAAGATGAGGAGGAGTGAAAAGACGAAGAAAAGCAAGTGTAAGTAATGTGAAAAGAAAAGAAAAAGATGTCGCGTGAATCCAAAGTGAGTAGAGCTAGAGAGCTAAACTCAAAGAAATGGATTGCGCTTTTAGTGTCGGTGCTTCGAGGTGATCGCTAGCGATCTGTTAAGCTTGGCTTAACATTCATGTTTGCCGAAAAAACGCACTGCCGAAACTCGAGATATAACATGGACCCCTGCGAAGTTGAACAACGTGAACGCCATCACCACCTGCCGTCTCCCCATGGCCAAGGACAGCGAGAACCCCACAAATCGCAATCAGTTCGTCAGAAAGGGCTATGTACATGCAAAACCAAACGCGCTTCAGCAGCGTAACATCTTCACACATATCTTCCTGTACGGCGACGTCAATGGATCTCCCAACCTTCTGAGACAGGGAAACGGTTCGAAAACATCAAGATCTACTTCCGGAGTACCTTCACCGTCAAGACATCTCCGCTCTTAGGATGTTGACCAGGTCCTTGACGAACAAGGCCATCGTCCGTCCTCGCCCCCACGGTCTATGCAAGCTCTCGTTCAGCAGGGTGCGAACCTTCCGGCCGTCAACAAACTCCACCTGTAAACAGTCTCCCCGTCAACGATTTATGAAGAGTCGAACTCAACATATTTGAAGAAGTGGTACCCTAGTACCCTGCACGGAGCATATCAGGCAAATGATTTTGAAACGCGATATTGTCGGATAAACCTCATGGAATGGCTGACGCGGCGGCAAGATAGTCGTCATCGCTGCCGGTATGTTGGGACTTTGTTACAAAAGAATCGCCCACCCGCACGTCAGTTTTCGAGTGGAATGCCGATTTCGAACGGTTTTGAAGAGCGTCTGTGTTCGGTACGCGAGACAAGTGCGTTTGAGATTTCCACAACTTCGGTAAGTTTTCCACCTCGTAGCTGCGATTGAACCCCTCAAGTCTCCAGGAGGGCGTTTCATGAAAAATACAATTCAAAACTTTTCGAACTCGAGGGGAATTCCTGTCAAATTCTCCAGATTTCACTTCTCGTGATCTTGGGTAGGTATCCTTCTATCATCGACGTTGTGCGCTCTTTAACGGTTCAGTGCGTTCTGCTATGAAAAGAACGACAGAATTGAATGCTGGGGTAAATTACTGACATCTACTGAAGTTATGATTTACTTAGATGGGCGTTTTCGTAAGTTTCAGTGGATGATGAGCCATATACGTCTTGTGTGTAGTCTGGATTTTCGCAATTCCTTCCGCAGAATAGCACATCGACGCAATTGAAGCGGCGAATCGCTTGCAAGGTTTGGTATTCACCAAGAATCCACAGCATATCCGAGGCTTTTCCTCCCCCCTCCCCCCCACCAACATAACCTGGGATGGCCTTCCTTCCCCGACCTCATCCAGCCAGCCCCCCATCACCCCCCGTGGCCTACCTTACCTTTGGTCTGGAGTCACAGGACGCAACCACCCGTTGCCAGACGTGTGGGGCGGATCCAGCTTGACAAGGAGAAGAGAGGCAAGACTGGAACCATGGCGAACTCTTCGCGACTGAGCTGATACAACCAATGTGAACCGTGATCGACTGAATGGTTTCTTCGAATACTGTGATGGAAGACCAGTGTCGTGGGGGCGTGGTTGTGTCCCATTAGTAGGCGCGTAGATCGTGGACCGCGATCGACTATATCGTTTCTTCACATACAGTTGATGCAAGTCCGGTGTCGTGAGGCCGTGACAGATAGGAATGATAATGTGCAATAAGAAGGCACCCGGGTCCGTTCTTGAATATAGTCGCAGTACAACGTGGAGAGTTGTTGGTTACGAGCATTTCCAAAACGGACATCGTGAAGCAGGGTCGCGATACACAGAGGAGAGTGGATGGTCGGGAACGTCGCAACAAAGGTTATCGTCAAAATCTGATCGTGTCAAAGGAGGAGAACAACGAATTGGTTAGAAACGAAAACATAAAGCACGGATGCTGAAGAAGACCTTGAATATCTCAGACACTCAGCAGGCCTTGTTATCCCCATCGTTTCAAAAAAACTCAGTTTGAAACAACCTATTCAAGAAAATATTACTTCATCCCAGTGCCAACCGACCACACAACTGCGGAGGGGAAATGAACACCTACCATTTCTATGCGTAAAGCAGATTGATCCTGAGACAAGGAATCCGCCTCCGACCGTGCGCGCTGTCGAAACCACCCCGTCGCCCTGGCACCATTTTTGCGAAATGTTCGACAAGTTTTTAACGATTCCTTTTCTGCTTTTTCTTTTGGGGTTTCCCAGCTGTGAGTACAAACCTGACAAGCCCCATACGCCACACCAACTCCAACGCCACCCAAACACCAGCGCTCACGCTCAGCTTAGGTGTCTTCTCATCTGTAGGTAGTTTTTAAAAGCTCTCCACGCACCCGAGTGTTCTTTGAATCAAATATGTTGTCGCCTGTGTTAGCGGAGTTTGCAATCTACACATTTTGTGTTTCCCACTCAGTGGGGATAGACGCGAAGTCCGCAAACATCTTTTGCGATGCTGGACCACTTCAGTCCTTGGTGAAGGACCTCCTCAGCAAGTTGGAGCTCTTCGTTTGGCTCTTGCTTCTTCGTTTACAGACTGGCAATAGTTTGTTCAAGACCAGTCTCCACTAACAGTCCAGCCGCCCGCTGGCGAGCATCTCTATAGTGAGTCCAAGTTTGGAGGTGTCCTTTTTTAACCTGAGGCTTCATGTTGGAATTCATGCTGCATCGGAGTCGGAAAGCATTTTGCGAAGTGTAGCAGTTCGTAGAATAGGGAACGTCCCTTCACTTGCAGATCCCTAATTGGCCACAGCCCAGCATCCATTCCAGACTCCTGTTTGCTCCCTGCCCTGCTGCGAATGTGTCCACTTTTCAGCTCAATAAGAATCTTTCGCAATCAAAGACAAAATGAATGAAAAGAAAACAGCAAAGAGGACGATGAGCACCCGCCATCGCAGGAGGAGGAGGTCGCTGCACAAGAATGACATCGTCATCTTGGGCGTATTTATTCAACACCGGAAGGGTCATTCCACTTGATAAGGATCACGGAACGGCTACGGATAGTTTGGGCACTACTAGCCTTTGGATAGAAGCTCAAGCTAGCGACCTGTTGAGTCAGTACGCAAGGTTACGAAAAACCGGAAATCGTCACAGACAAAGGCGAAAAGTCAAAGAAAGTGGGCCAAAAACCAGAGGGTCACGAACAGCGGAAAATGATAACATTAACATGGGAAACTGGCATGGGCAAAAAGTCGGTTACACGTATTATAATTGGAAAGCCCGACGTGGGGGTCGAACCCACAACCTTGGGATTAAGAGTCCCACGCTCTACCGATTGAGCTAGCCGGGCTTGTCAAAAGCACATGCGCTTAACATAAACGCATCGTTAAACAAATGGCATGACATCGCCCCACTGGTCGTCACAAACCACCCCGCGCGCTCTCAACCATGGACTGAAAGTCCGTGGGATGTTGGAAACATACCTCAAGAGCTCAAGATCAGCCATAAACAAACGACCAAGACTGTCAAGCATAGTAAGGTCGCGACGCCGCTTGGGGTGAGGCTTTACGATCGGCTGATTCTTGGAGTGAACCGGAGGCCATTGCATACAAAGCAATAATGCATTGAGGCCGATCTTGAGAGCAAGGTGTTGACGAACCTGACCAAAATATAAGTGAAGTGGGATTAGAACATGCAACGGATGGTTTTGATGACTTTCAGCATTGTTCTTACCGAGTGTCAGGTCCTCAATCTGCAAAGTCTGTGAGTGTTCAGCGTTGAAGGCCGAATAAGTCTGTGTGAAGTCGCCTAAAGGAGAAACAAGTGTCATCAAACTTTGAACTAGTCAAACGGGAACCTACCAGTCTTCCCAAAGAGCACAAGACCCAGCACAGAACTAACCTTGATCCCATGCCTTGGTGTCGTTGTCCTCGTGTCATCCCGTTCTGGCTGCAACCCAATCGTCGTCGCATTTCCGCACCAAGTCCGAAACAGGTGATTGACCTCGGACGTTCGCGGGACTGAACATAGCGACGTTCGGTGGAGACCAAGAAAGAGAGGAAAGGAAACGTAAGGATACGAAAGCTTGAAAGCCGGGATTTCCAGTTGGGAAACAGAGCTGCGACGCGAAAACTCACCACGTAGATGACTGAAGAAGGATCTGGACAGAAGCGTTGGTGAGCTCTTTGGTTGAATACACTCGCACAGAGTCGCAGTATTGATGCTAGTCGGCGTTTGGGTTTACGGACTGCCTGTGTCGTGGTTGGGCCTTTGGGAGGGCAGAGGGAGGCGGAGAGGCGGAGGAGGGAAGAGGAAGGGTGGTTGAAGTTTGTGTCCCCCCGTTCCAGATTTGGAATCCTTGCTGGATCCTCTTATTTTGCAAGGGTTGCATGTTTATGCAGGGGATTCTCGCATCCTGAAGTCACCTCGTCACCCACCCCCACGGTGCCCACGTAGACCGCCACCCAAGGGTGTCTCGGTCAACACACCCACGGAACCTGCCACGGAACACCCACAAGGACTGTACATGGGTGAAGCTCGGACAGACATGGAAGACAGGCATGCACACTAATGCCGGCTCGCACCTCAGTACGAAGCAGCTCAATACATACAGTCTCAACTTGAAAGCAGTTAAAAGGAGTTCCGGACGGATAATGAATTCGACAACGGTCCTCTCCAGCGTACATGTCCTCAACGTGAGGTTCACTTCTTCCGTTTGGTGAACGCCTTGGGAACAGAAGCGTTGGAGCTGGGGTGGCCCGTCGTTGGACTCTGTTCGGCGTACTTCGCTCGGTTTACGTGCTTTTGTGGTTTATCCGCAAGTTCATCTTCCAACTAAGATTGCTTAACACCCCCCAACTCCTCCTTCCTGAATCTGGGTTCTCGTTCGGTACTCTCTACACTGACGCAGGACAATATGTCCAGATACGGTTTGTGGAGGATCTGCAGAGACTACTGATCCCTCGATTTCATTGATAGTATTGAAGCACCCTGCCTTACCACGAACAGACCATCTCTCACTGGACAGAGGTGGCCGGTGTGTTGACACGGTAATGGCGAGCCCGTGAACGTTTCAACGTGACTACTTGCGGTAAGCTGGATCTCTTTGCGCGACTGGGCTTGGGGGGGAGTGGCGAGACCGTTGACATCGGCGACTGAGTTGATATGGGAGGGTCTATCTTGGCGCTTTTGGCATGCGCACGTGATTTCAACATGCTTTGAAACATGTCAGCCAAGCCCGGCTAGCTCAATCGGTAGAGCGTGGGACTCTTAATCCCAAGGTTGTGGGTTCGACCCCCACGTCGGGCTCTCATGTTTCACGCCAATGCGTGGGAACGTCGGTTTTCCCCGACGTGCCATTCCGCTACGTATTCTCGAATCCGTCTCTGAATTTTTGCAATACCAATGTTGTCAACAAGAAGCTTTCAGGGAAACTGAGAGAAGGCAGAAGAAAAGGAGCAGAAACGAAGCCGACATGATCATCTGCATCAAGGTTTGCTCCCATCCTTGACGACAGGATGGAACACGCATTGGGATGCGAATGCTTCTACAACCGATCCCTTTATACAGAGTAATACATCTCGTTCACTTCTGAGCATGACAACACGACACACGTATGTACACGATATGAGATCTTCGTTGTTATCTTTTTCAAATGTTTGTTGTTTTTTCGTGCTTTTTTACTTTGCATATCCTTTCTTTCGCACTACTTTCTATCGTCTATAGGGGTGAAATTCAAAATACACGGTTGAAAACTATGAGATATCAAGTCACCAAAAAAATACTTCACATGAAAATGGAGGCAGAAGGGAATCACGAATATCATGGCACTAAGCAAAAAAGGAATAGTACGCACAGCACAGCAAGTCGAAAGCAAGTACTGGCAAGGCTGTTTTATAAGTAGGTACATAGGAACATATAAATATCGGAGGCAGATAAAATGAAAGGGAAGGGCGGGGAGGCGCTTCGTCTATATGTGTGTGAAATGGATGTGAAAGACATAGAACAGTAACACTACCATGGTATAAATGAAGGGTAAGGATGTAAAAAAAGGGAATAATCAATAGCAGACGGGTGCTGCTGCCGATCGACTTGAGAGTGTCGTCGTTCTCCGCTTCAAGACGCTCTTCAAGCCGCTTGATTTGCTGCCTCCCTCGTTGGATACTGCTTCATCGAGAGCCAAGCACAAGGAGATGATGAGGGCGACATCCACATCTGCGGCGACAGAGAGTGAGTGGTACCGATCACTTGCACTTCCAAAGTCGCTGTCATCTGATAGGGTCGATGAGAAGGATGCGACAGAGTCTTCTGATCGGCGCACGGATCCGTCAGCGAGGGCGAGTTGAGAGCGGATGAAGTTGCTCATGGGTGACGGTGGGAGGGATGGTGAGGAGCATAGCGACGGAACCGGCGAACCCGTTGACATGGACGGCGAAGACGAACCCGAAGAGGAGCCAGACGAGGAGAACCGCGGACGAGTGATCTTGGCAATCAGAACGCCGTTATCACGCTTGGGGTGTCCGAGGAAGAAGTACGCCTCCTTGGTGTTGGCATCGGCCTTGATGAAGATTTGGATGATCTCGCGCGTTGATTCGTTCCGGCAAACAGCAACGAGGCCAAATTCTTCGTCTGCGGACTCGAGCTCGACGGAGCAGAGCTTGGGGAACTCGAATGCTGCATCACCGCCCAGGTATACGTCGTAACCAGACTGGGGTTGAGGGAGGTGCCGTCTCGGCCGAAGGGAGAGGATTGCTTGACCTGACTGACTCTCCTTGAGGACGGGACCTCTGGGACCGATTGGTTTCCTGAACGAGTCTGTGGCGACATAGATGGGGTTTTCGCCGATATCCAGGATCTCGAATACCCGTTGCTGTTGGTGATTGTAGATCTGCTGTACTGAGCTCGAGCTGAGGAAGAAACCGCGGAGGTGGTATGTTGTCTGATCGTGGGGACAGTTGCGGGGATTTGTGACCCAGAGCGGGGGCCATTGCTTTGTGAGCGGGTAAGAGGAGTAGGAAGCTGTTGATGAGTGTTCGTTGCCCATGGTTGCTACGGCGTGTGGTGACTGGTCAAATGAGGAGGGACGGCGCTGGGGTGGGTTGAGGCAAAACGAGAGGAGGAACCGCACAGGTGCTGTAACAGAAATCGGGGTGGAAAAACGGGGAACGCGGAAGTGGAGGAGGGTTTATGTGGGAGAGGGAGGCGAAGCAGAGGCGAAGAAAAAGGCTTGCGGTGGCTGGGGTAGCACAAGCTCCCTGTGGCGTGGTCTGCACTGTGTCACCATGCCGCCAGTGTCTGCCGAGCCTCCTCCACAGACCACACAGGCCGTCATGCAGGTTGGCGAATGGTTGGCGAACGGGTGGTGCGGTTCGACAGGGGAGAAAAGCAAAAGTGCTTGTGCCCTTCCACTCCCTTCCACTCCTTCCACTGCCTCCAAGCCTTTGTCCCTCGCAAAGGGCTTTGTCCACCCTAGCCCCGCCCCAGCCCAGTCACCGAAACCTTCCATTTCAAGCATGACTCACCACGTTTTGGGCGGCGAAATCCAGGAAAGGATGTGGAGGGGAACGTTGGAGTGGAGGTGTTCGGTGCTCATTTCGAATCCATGGTTTGGGGGCTGGTCTGAGCTGTCCACACGTCACTCGAAACAAAGTCCGACCGGCAGAACAATTGTCCAAGAAGCGGTCTTGGGAGTACAAAGATGGTCTCATCGAACGCCATTTTCATACACAAGTCACCGTGCACGCCGTCAGCGTAAGTAATATGCACCGCCGCTGGTTTCTCCGTCCCCACATTTACATTGGTATGGAGTATGGGTATGCGACAGCGCGGGGACAGCGGGACATGAGGACAGCAAGGGGAGTCGGGACAGTACATCTGATGTACCTTCACCAAATCTCGGCAATCTTCATGGTCTAAACGTTCCAGATGGAAGGAGGAGATCAGGGGGAGATCAGGGAGGATATAGAAGTCCACGGTCTGGTCCATGGTCGGTGGGTTCGGGAATCAGAACCAGCAACCCCTCGCACTCTGCCTCGCACTGACGCTCGCGGACCAATTGTATTTGGGATATTGCTTTTGCATGCATATTTCGCTCGGACCTGCTTCCCCCACATTTCCCATCCTCCGTGGACCGTACCATGCGATGCCCATCGCATTCATTCATCCTTCATCCACGAAACCGCGCGCGATTCAGGATCCTTCGTGGGGCACTTCCGCAGCAAGCTCCTCGTATTCCTTCTCGTCCCGCATCTTTGACCCGCGCTTTCTCGGTATCTCGCCCCTACCCTGTTGTTTGAAGCGTAACAGTTGTAGAGTATGAGAACGAAGGTTTTGGTTTGCAATTGATGGGGTTTCGAGTGATGTTTCGTTTCGACAGATTCCAAACTGCAGAAACGCGGGGGAGAACCATCTTGAACATACCAGCGCGTCTTCAATCTCCTTCCGTCCGTGTCCGCCGCTGCCAGGTCCAACGGGATCCGTAGTTCCTTCGCCTTTGAGTTTTGCTTCTTCGGTGATGTTGACTCCCTGTAAATATGTTTGCAGAAGACAAGAATGAGATCTGGAAGCCCACTTGTCCGAAAAAGAAAATGTGAAAGAAAGCTTTCTCAACAGATACCTTCGGATTGAGCGGCTTGTAAGAGTCGCGCGTCATATGCTTTTCCTTTGATTCTCCGGACATGGTTTCTTCTTGGGGGATTGGGTGAGGAGGTAGATGTTTACTAGTAGCTAGGATCTGAAAAAGTACTGAAAACCATCACGGACGTCGACTGTGAACCTTTTGGGGGGTTTCAGAAGGTTAACCTTCGTTCGCCCTTTCGATTACATCACCGTAGTGGGAAACAGAATGAAAGGCAAGCTAGATCCCGTCTGGGGCGGGGATCAGGGCGGGGATTGCCTCCTTCATCCTCCTTTATTGTCTCCATTTTCCACCCCCATTGTTGCGGCGTTCCAGTTCGAGAGCTTGTAATCCAGCTGGTTTCGAACCTTTCCCGAACTGCAGCTCTCTTTACCACCCTGGCTTCTCTCTGCCTTCGCTGTCTTTGTCTAATCTTTGTCCAAATGCCGCAAATCCCAAGACCCACCACACCGCTCACAACCAACTTCCTCATTTCCAAAACCTCCAAACCAAAACTTCTTAATATAGCCGACGTCGCATCCAGACCGATCCATTCTGTCCCCACCCGTCTCGTTCAGAGACAACAACCCTCTTCCCTGTCTCATCCATCACCATTCGCAGTTCATCAAAGCATCGCAGCACTGCCGAAATCCTCCAGAACGCCCAGAAAACTTCTGTTCTCGCGAACCATGGAGACCGCATCCGCTGCCGCAAACGAACCCGTAAATACGCAGCCGAAGCCTCGCGTATTGGTTACGAGGAGGCTTCCAGAACAGGCGCAAAGGAAACTTGAGTCGCTGTCAAGGTTGGTGTATTAGGGAGCCCATCAACCGAGAACTGCTGATACTTCCCTACCTATACATGGAATTGACTGTTCTTTTCATTTTGCCTTCGACCCTTCCATTTGGGTACTGAACGAAAAATGCCTTCATCGACTCATGGAAAGTGAAGTATTGAATTAATTCAATGCGACAACCAAGAGCAACCCATCCCACGAGAAAAGCTCCTCGAACAAGTCCGGGGAGTACGTGGGGCTCTAGTGTTGTTGACTGACAAGGTTGATGAGAAGTTTCTTGATGCTGCTGGTATGTTCTTCATACTGTTTGGCTGTTGAGAAAAGATATATGCATTTTCGTTTTCGAGCAATGGCAACTAACCATAAGTGCTATTGATCTTGTTTCAATGTTGATTAGGACCCAGTTTGAAAGTTGTGTCGACAATGTCAGGTACGTTCACGACCAGACACTCATCCCATTCATCCCCGCGCACGGGGGTCTTCCTCCAGATCTGTCGCTTCCCGATTCCTCTGTCCTCCACCCCTTATCCGACATTCATACTGATTCCCCATCCCCTTTCCAATCCACCTCACAGTCGGATACGATCACATCGATGTCACGGCATGCAAACAGAGAGGCGTCAGAATAGGGTACACCCCCGACGTACTAACCGACGCAACGGCAGATCTGACCGTCGGGTTGCTTCTTGCAACGGCGAGAAGATTTCCGGAAGCTATGGCGGCTGTGAAGGAGGGGAAGGTGAGGAAATTTTGTCGTCTTTGTAGTGGAAGGGGTTGGGACATGGCGAGACGTTGGGGAGACACTAATGCGAGGGCGAGGAAAGGAAAGACTGGGTTTGGTGTCTTGACCCAGGTCTTGACCGATGACTAATGAATTTTTCATCTTGCAATTATACATCAGTGGGGTATTTGGAACCCGGTGTGGATGTGCGGAACCGGATTATCAGGAAAGACAGTCGGAATCGTCGGTCTTGGACGAATTGGGCTCGCTGTCGCCGAGAGACTCCAGGCGTTCAAGATCGGTACGTAAAGACACACCAAATCAAACCTTCCATTTGTCTCATCTCGCGAATAAAATGTCTAAAACTTCCCATTTGATCGTCCACAGGCAAGCTCCTATACACCGGCCGCACCCCCAAACCCCCATCCACAACATCCACCCTCACCGTCCCCACCACCTTCGTCTCCATGGACACCCTCCTCACCTCCAGCGACATAATCATAATAACCTGCGCACTAACCCCCCAAACCCACCACCTCTTCAACTCCTCCACCTTCTCCAAAATGAAACGCACCGCCCTCCTCATCAACACCGCCCGCGGCCCCATCATAAACCAAGACGATTTGATCGTTGCGATGAAGACAAGGTTGATCAGGGGTGCTGGGTTGGATGTGACGGATCCGGAACCGTTGCCTGTGACGAGTGGGTTGTTGGAGTGTGAGAATTGTGTGGTTTTGCCGCATGTGGGGAGTGCGGATGTGGAGACGAGGGAAGCGATGGCGGGTTTGGCGGTGGAGAATTTGGTGGCGGGGGTTGGGGGGATGGAGATGCCGGCTGAAGTAGTTTGAACCTTTGTAGAGAAAGAATTAGGATGAATACATGGTCTGCGACGCTCTCATGTCGCTTAGCCGAGAGAACACCGCAGATCCGCTCGGGGTCCCGGTCTGGGACCCGCCCTCCGTAAAGATGCTATCAAAGACTCTAAAAGACAAAATTCGTTTTTGTATCTTTCTTATATTTTCGACAGGCTCCCAGACTGGCTGCCAGACTGACACTAAATCAGCAACTAGGACTGGCATGGCGGCTCACAGTCGACGTCTCAATGAAGGATTTCAAGCTCAACCTACTTATTTTATCTCAAACTCGTGAATGAATACCATTTCAATATGTACAAATTAAAACCATAGGTAAGCATATTCAATAATACAACGTCAACCGCCCCAAAGACGTCGACCCCCCAATCCAATATCCACAAGTACACCTACACCCTAAAAGTACACAATCCCCTCCCCGAATATCAACTAGTCGACCCCCTCTTCGAACTCGACGCTCTCTTCGCAGCAGCCAAATCCTCCCAAATCTGTTTCCTCGTGATAAAGTAGAAAAAGAGCAACATCCCGGGGACGGACTCGAAGACTGCACTGAAAATGAGGAAGGGGACGGAGGGGACGAAGGAGGCGACGATGGGTGCGCACGTGGTTTGGGCGGGAGGGATTGTGACGGGGGATTGCATGCATGCGA
>JADGJF010001047.1:0-12285 GCA_027596845.1 Quaeritorhiza haematococci
CATGACGTACTCTGCTTCTCAACGGGGCTCTCGGGCCTCGGTTCTGGTTCTGGTTCATAGGTTAGGAGCGTAAAGTCGACTTTGAACGTCTCGCCTGCGGGACCAGCAGGCTTTGCGGCTCCGCTTCTCCCTCCACCAGTCATCGCTGTTCTTAATAGCGGGTGCTGCTGAGGAGGTGTTTCTTCCAGGATCAGCGCGTTGGGCAACTTGGACTCTGCCTCAATCGCCTCTTTGACCACAGCTACCATTTGTCTGATCGCATCCATCTCTGTCTGGAACCGAAGTCCAATCCATTCGTCCAGGGTGATGTAGGTCTCGATGCCTTTGTGGAGGAGATCCTAACAGAAAAATTGCGGAGATATTATTTACTGTCGATTCATAAGAAGCAAAACATCTTTTTGTTTTATCTTCTTCAGTGGGAAAAGCTTGGCTCTGGTCTCTGAATAGACCTTACCTTCAGTTGCTGTATCGCGTGTTGTTTGATTCTTTCTACCCTCATTCGGTAGATCTGTTCTTCGATCTGTACCGCTTGGAAGTACTCTGGTGGTAACTCTTCTTCGGCTGTGAAAACAAACAGAAACGAGGAAAGAGACGAAGCAAAAGGTCATATCAACGTATTCAAATATCCTGTCGTCAAGAAGCGACACATCGAATTGTCTACAGGAAATGAGGAAAAACTCACCTTTTGGCTCCTGATTCTCCGCTTGCGCCGCTGCAGCTGCAGCCTTCTTTTTCTCTTTTTCCTTCCCATCTTTCTTATCTTTCTCCTTCTCCTTGTCTTTCTCATCTTTTCCTTCTTCAGAAACCCACGAGATCACCGAGATGGCAGCATCAACAGCAGCTTGAAGCTCAGAGAAGATGGTCGAGGAGTCCTGTTCCAATTGTGTCATTATCTGATCCTTGTCGATGAAACCTGTGCCTGGACGAGTGCTATTCAATCCACTTGTTGCAGCGACTCCAGAGTTTCCACCAGGGCTGAGCAGACCGGATGTGCCGGCGCTGGTCGAAGAAGCAGGGTTGTTGGCAGAAGTTGGTGCAGAAAGAGTTCCACCGCTCGGAGCTCCAGCTGCGGTTCCCTGTCTCTTATTCATCCCCCCAGTCCCAGTACTGGAAGCATTTCCCCCTGAGCTTACAGCTGCAGCACCCGCTGCATTTGGAGCACCAGTTGCTGATGCGGTGTTCCCAACCGTCATTCCCCTCAACCGCGCCTGCTGCTGCGGAGGCACGGACCCGCTTACACTCGCATTTAGTGCACGTGCAGTTGCTGTCGAATCCATGCCAGCGACAACATTGTTGAGGGCGCCTCCGGCCGCACCCGACGCCCCACTTCCACCAGGACCTCCCGAAAGTGAAGCATGCAAACCACTAGTAGCACCGGCTTTGTTGAGGTTCTCTAAAGATGTTGGGAGGACAGCAGTGTTGAGAAGCGTCGACAAGTCAAGCGCGTTTCCTGATCCAGCAAGTGGCACTTTGAACTGGGGTCGCACTGTCTCCGGGATAGAAAGGGAGTACGCGTCTCTGAAGTAGTCCAAGAGAACTTGCCGAGTGCCTGCGTATCGATCAGCCTCCGCTTGCAACATAGTAACGTAGATGTTCGTAAGAATGGTGAAGTGGTCTTCAACCCATTTGTCCTCAATGACGGCGACGCGTTCTGCCTCTGCTTTTTCTCTCCTCTCATCGGAAATTTCCCACAGCATATCTCGTAAGTCGTCTGTACGCTGGTGGAGCTCGGCTTTGGCATCCGGATCACTCCTGCATAGAGAATGATGTATGTGAGGTAAGCTTTCGCAATCTTTAATCAACGACTTCGATCAACCAGTTTGCAAACCAGAGTCTAATCAAGCATCTCGCTGGCAGTAGCATTTCAGTGCGACTTACCGCAAATCATCCTCAATCGCGTTGAAATCTGCTTGGAAAATCTCGAGAAGTTCTTGTTTCTTATCCGGTCGTTTGAGAAACTGCTTGAAGCTCGCTTTGGTGCCATAGAAATATCGAATAGTTGCCTCTCGTTCCTGGCGGAGGCATCTGAACGAGTATTTGATGGTGTCCGTAAAGGTATTTTCGATGGTCACCCATTCTGCGAGACACGGCCATTGGAAGTGGTGAAGGTTTTCGAAGATCAGATTTCAGTTAGACTCATATACACGATAAGCAGCGCATAGAGTCTCCAAAATGATAAATGAAAAAAGGAGGGGCGGGGGCATGATGAGCACAAACTTACGGTCAGCAAGAATTTCGGCAAGTTCCTTCGATGGGAACTTCTTTTCGTGAGGCTTCGGAACACCAGAGAGATCGGTGCTACCCTCCGCGCCATGAGCGACCACATTTCCATCGGGTCCCACAATCGCCACCTTGTCTGTGCTGTGCGGGCTATTGGTAGCTCCGCCCGACGACAGTCCTGCCTGCTGTTGCTGGGCCTGCGGCTTGCGCTCTTTGGAAGCAGACGCAATTCTAGTTCTTCCTTCCTGATTGTTGCCGCTGCCCTCTTTTCCACCTGCCGCTGCAGTGATCCCGGTTGCCGCAGAAGTAATCCGAGGAGAAGTCTTGTCCTTTGCTCCCGATGGGGCGCGTGCTTTCGCTGAACCTGGTTTAGGTTTTTTTTCCTCTTCTGGTGGCGGAGCAGGTGAAGAGGCCGGTGCGGGAGTTTTGGAAGTGACGGCAGGTGCTTTTTTGTCAGTTTCGCCGCTAGATGTGCTCATGGCACCATTGTTCGCTGCTAGTGATGTCCCGATTTCAGCAGCTCCGTCTCCTTGCTGTTTCGAAGCCCCGGATTTATCTGCATGCCAACAGTTGTTAGAGAGTAAGGTCATCGCCCCATAAATTGAGGGTTGTCGAATAGAATTACGGCACTCACCCTCTGAGAGTTGCAGGATTGATTTCATTTTCTCCGTAGCTTCCCTCTCTTTCTCTTCAGCCGCCACTTTCTGTTCCTCTTTTCGTTTGATCAAATCTTTCACCAGTCCATTAGCAGTCTCGACCACAGCATCAAACGACTTCGATCCGTCGACACTCTGGCAATATATGGAATAATATCAAAAATTGACATCCCAGATCAGCTTTGAAGCGGGATTCTTAGACATAGGAAAACCAAAAAAATCGTAAATTCCGCACCTGAAGGTTGTTGAACCGCGAGAACCACTCCTTCAAACTATCTTCCTGTTCCTCGAAGAAAGCGAGCTGGTAGTGCAGTTGGTTGAGCTCACTTCCATCGTCGACCAGCGGTGCCAACCTTTCATGTACACCCTATTTACGAGCGGCGTTGGTGAGAAACAGGGATCACGGTCACAAATGGCGCATCGGCAGATAGGAATAGTAAAGAAAGAAAACCTAAGCCGAAATGAGGAGCGAAAGAATTCACAATACCAAATTCTCCGTTGCAGGAGGTTTGAACTCGATATGATACTCCTGCCCAGTGATAGGATCGACCCGGCGTCCTGTCGCACGTTGCACCGCAACCTCATTGGGAACCTCTGCAAGCATGACGATGTCGATCCCGCTGACCAACCCGCCAGAAGCGATGGCGGCAGTGGATGCACCCTTCTGTTCTGACGAGTGCGCAGACCCCATGCCGGCAGAATGCGCTGCACCTGCTGAGCCGGAACCCTTTGCAGGACTGTCGTGTCCGCCGGTGATATTTGGGGCTGGGGCAATCATGGATCGATTGCGGGAAGAGCCTTGCTTGTCCTTCTCCTTTTCCCGTTCTTTGTCTTTTGGGGCTCTCTTGAGATTGCCGAGCTTGACAGGTTTCGGGTCTTCATATCTATTTAATTACACAAAAGAATTAGCGAACAGAGAAATGAGCAAAACTTGCCCTCAGGGTCAAAGTTTTCTTCTCAGCTGTTACCCCAAAACATGTGTCAATGAAATGCCGCCAAAAATGCTTACCCCGATAGTTCTTTCTCAAGTAGCTGCGCCTGGTTTCTGTTCCGTGGGAAATTGAGAAGAATCCATCCTCCGTTGCTGGCCGCGGGTGTAGTGGCTGAGTGCTTTTGGATAGCATCCACCACGAGCTGTACTAAGGAATTATCATCCGGAGTCGAACCTTCCAGCATCGATAGTTGAACCTTGGTGACAAGCTCTCTCCTCGTCATCGCCGGAGTACCGGGTTTTTTCGGTGCCTTGTTAGAGACTTCATTTGATGATGATGCCGGACCAACGGGATTGTTGAGATCGGCCTCGCTAAAAAAAGTGTGGGATATGTTGTGCAGTCTAGTCAGTTTATGTTCTTTGTCGTGTCCATTCGTATTCTTGTCCAGATTCAACTCTCGGTATTTCATCCCTTTCTCCTTTCTCGTACCTGCACGCTTCTTTGACCAGTTCATCTATCGTTAGGACCTTGAGACCATACATGGACGCAAGTTTTTCTGCCAGCGTTTTCTTTCCTGCGAAGGGCTTGCCAATGATTGCCAACTTCAACGGCACCGGCGGAATCAACGGTCCTTCAATGACAGGGTCGGGTGGAGTGACCATCTCGAACAGCGAATCTATGATGATCCCCAGAGGTTCGTTGATGACCGGTAATGCTTCAACTGTTGTTGTTCTGTTTGAGTGAGATGTGTAGGAAGAAGGACGTTCGACGCTGCCATTTAGTGTGACTGAAAGAGCAAGAAATTCAAGGATCTCAAAAGCAAATTCGAAAAAGGAATTGTTCACCGCACCCAGTTTTTATAGGCATTGGCCAGTCACCATTATTGTTCAAATACTCGCCGAACTCTTGCTCGTCCAGCAATTTGATACCAGATAGTACTTCGTCCGGTACAGCCACAGACGCATCCTCCTTCTTTTCCGCAAAAGCTTGAGCCCCTGCACCAGAATCCTTGAGCTCGCCCCCTGCGCTTTCGACAGCCACTTGGTGTTCGTCCGAGTCGGCTGGTTTGTTTGTTTGCGATGGTTGTTTTTGCGGTTCGGTGGCAGTGTCTACTCCGGCAGGCAAATCGATTTGGTCCTTGTCCAGGTCCAATTCGTATTGTTTGCTGACGGGTTTGCCTGAGATGAACAGCGTTTTCCATTGTCGGAGCATTTTGGGAGGGACGTCGTTGCCATCATTCAAAGCACGATATTCAGATACCTGCCAATAAATAAAGTAGTGAACGGTGAAATGAGGTTCCTTTCCCTTCGAAACCCCTTTTTCCGAAACTCTGGTGGTTTGTTTTCCTATGCCCACACACACCCCGAGCTACATAAATGCCTGTTCTCACCTTGACTGCAAGGTCAAAAACTTCATCCACGATACCCGTGCACATAGCATACAGCTTCCTCCTCCTCGCAGCAGCCTTTTCCTCCAGGATCTCTCGATGTTGCGCAAGTTGGAGTTCAGTTTCCTTGAGGTACTCAACCCTCGCTCTTTCACCGGCCAGCACCTCCTTGTCAATCGCTTCCTCGTAGTCACGTTGTCGGCGGAGTGCGTACTGCTGCTCGCGGAACATCCGATTCTCACGCATAACTTCTTTTTCATGGCGTACTTGCATCAACCTAAGGAACGCCATTAACATCAATGCGAATGAGAAGGAGATCGCACTGAAAAAGTGTACGTATTCCGAAAATGCGAGATCGGCTTCCCCAACCACTCAAATGCACACTGAACCACCACACAACTCCACCGAAAACGGAAGGAAATGAAACTTACTGCTCCGCAATCCTCCGCTCTTGCTTCGATTGCCTCATCAACTTGTTGAGCACGAATTCTTCCACCCGCGCCGCCTCTGCATCTTCCTGTTCGTGCTGCTTTTCCAAAAGGAGCTTTTTGCGTCGCTGCTCTCTCTCACGACGGGCCATTTCATCCTCCTTTTTCCGTAGCTATGTGCGTTTTGGGACCCAAAAAGGAAATGTTGGTTATCAAAATTCGTTCTTTCCTGTCGTTGTCCGTCACATCCTTCAACTGAGACAGAGCCAAATAAAATAAAATCAGTGGAAGTGGAAACAAACCCGAATCTTTTCCAGGTATTCCTGCGTCTGTTTTTGCCCCAAAGTCTTCGATGGCAACTTCTTCGCTAGAGTATTTACATGGGCGTCAGGGTCCATGCTCGCCCGAACAGCAAGGAAGCGTTGCAACTCGGTGGGGTCTTCAGGGACATTCGCGGATGATAAAACACTGGAACGGCCAGATTCGTAACCCGTGGTTGCTACTTCTTGGAGTTGTGATGATAGTACCGTTGTGGATGAGTCTCCTTCTACGGCAACTGTTGCGGTTGATGCGGCAGCTTGTTTTGACTGTGATCCGGAATCTGGTCGAGATTGGGATGCGGTCGTTTCACTGGTGGTGTTCGGAATTGGTTTCGGAGCGGTTGGCGCAAGCTGGGGGAGAGTGCGAGGACCAGTGTGTCCTCCTGAGTTGAGGTTTTTCAGATGATTCTCGAACTGATCGATCTCACTGATGAACCCCTCGACGACCATTTTCCGTTTTTTCTATTCCGCAACGGGACAAGACGGGAAGAGGATAGGGTGCAAGCAAGTATTAGGTTTCTTACATCGAATGTAAACTATGAATTGACGTTCATCCCACCTCCTTCAATTCAGCCTTCCTCTCTTTTCTCGCCTGCTCCCGCAGTTGCGCTGTCAAATCAAACTCGTTGGTGGGCAACCGTGTATTTCCTCCATGTCTATTATTCCGAGTTGGCGAATAGCTCATCGGCGGGGGTGAGGTTGAAGGCGAAGATGAGGCTGATGAGCGCGGGAGAGAAGGTGGCGGCCGCATTGTGTCGTCGTTCATGTTCATGGGGAAATCAGGTTGGTGAACTCTGTTCGTACTGGGAGGCTCGCAAGCTTCGGCGATCCGCGCCCTCGGAACAGTGCCATCTGGTCTGGACTTTGTGGGCTGGAAATGAAATGGAGAACCATTTCACATCCACGTTCCCAGTGAGGATTAAAACATGGTTAAAGAGAATGCACTTTCGCAAACATCCCCAAAAATAGTGATAAAAGGCAAAAGACAAAAGACCAAAATGAATGCATCATTTTCTCCTTTACACTCACCGATTTGGAATTCGTCAGCCATGGCAAAGTCGTCCTCTCACTTCGATGTGCAGCGCCATGCTGGTGAATCATAGGTGCTGGTTGCTCCTTCTCAGCCATCTCCTTGTATCCAGCCCGGTCGGCACGCCGCAGTTTTGCCTTCATCATCTCAGCGAAAAACTTGTGCTCTTGCTCATTGAATTTTTTCCGAATGGAGACTGGTTTTGGTACGGCCATTTCAATGAAGGATGTAAATTAGGCCGAAAATTGATTCGAATCATCTGAAACCATTCACTTTCCGAAAAAGCAGCCCACACAGCACAAAGAAGCCGAGGGTAAAAATCATCAAATACCTTCGAAGGTGATCGGAGATGATTTCTCCAGCTTTCTGCCTTGCGAGACCTCCGGCAGAACAGGCACAGGTGACATTCGCGTGGGAGAATCTGAAAGAGCTCTCACGGGTAACCGGGACGGTGACTCTCCTTCCTTCTTGCCTCCTATCCGGCCACCTTCTCCCTCCCCGTCATCGCCACCAACAAAATTCTGCCTCCTTGCGGTCCAGATCGCACTCTCAAATACATTCTTATTCACCTCCCTTGCTCCTTGCTTCCGGTCCAAAAATGCTTTCACGCTGCCCCCACCAGACGCAGTTGGAGAGTTGGCGATTGGAAGGGAGCTTTTGATCTGATATAGCAATTTAGCAGCACTCCCTGGTTTTGCTCTAATGAGGTCGAATGCGAAGTTAGAGGATAGTTTGATCCCAAGCCGTTCGCACAAAACGCGCTCCAGAATCGTAAAGTTTTTGATTGAAGTTTCGACGGAGGAGTTCCTGTTACCACTGCCCGTCGTGGTTTTGTGTTGAAGGTGAATGTGCTGCTGTTGTCGTTGATCTCTTACGGGGCTTTTTGAATGGTAGTGTTGTTGTGAGAGCAGATCGTAGTCATTTTTTGCCAAGACGTTGTACTTGAACAACAGCTCACCGAGGAGGTAGCCGGAGCTGAAAGCTTCGTCGAGCTCTGTGGGCGAGATGTTCGTCGATAGCTTCACCTCGTCGTTAAGCCATTGACTGAGAATGTGTGACATCGTGGGGAGAGCGGGAGTTGCCGAAAACAATTATTGTTGTGACTTCGTGCAGCGTTGCAAGCTTCCCGTTCCCACAGCCAAACGCGTCCCACGTCCAGCAAAGTCTCAAGATGTAAATGTAATGAGCTGGTTCGCTTCGCGTTTAACCCACTTCCGCCGTACGTATTCTTGCGAATTACCGCTATTGAAATCACCTCTTCGTGTCCCCTCCTTGCCAATTTTCGCTGTTCTCTTTCGCTGCTCACACTTCGCGCGTCGGTTTCGAAACTGGTGAGAGATCCAAAGTCCGCTTGTGTCGCCTTTACTGTACGACTAGCACCAAGAGTGACACACGGTCAAAAACAAACTTCACCGCCGCCAACGCCGCTACTTTACGATTCTCGCTATTACCCGCCGAACAACGATGTCGGGCAAGCTCACCCTCCAGAAATTCGCTCCGCGATCCACAGTCCCCCTCGCAATCCTCGGCACAGCAGGTCTCTCTCTCTGGGGGTACATCTACTTCCGCAACGTCAACAACCAAAAAGCATCCACTTCCCTCTTCAAAGGCCTGTTATTCCACATTCGTCACTCCCCGACGACAACCAGTCTGCTCGGATCCGATGTCCACTACGACAAGAGCTTCGGGAGTGTGAGCGGGACCATCAATCACATCAAAGGAGAGGCATCCATTTCATTCCCGATCAAGGGTGAGAAGGGGTCTGCCGAGGTCGTTTACAAGGGGAGGAGGCAAAATCCGGACAGCTGGGCGTCAGACGTGTTTGTGGTCAGGAGCGACAAGGGGGAGGTTTTTGATATGAAGGCCCTTTCGTGATTATAAAACACAACCCGCATGGATATCCGTCCTGGATCCGTTAGACACAGTGGGGTCTATCTTCACCTGACGCCGAAAATCATGGCTCTTCAGCGAACTCCACTTACTCTGCTTCCATAAACGTCGTGTAAAATACTCATCCAAATTGTAGATTATTTTCTCAAAAAAAGCATGTGTACACGAAAGCATGAATGCGGGGCTGGGACGAGCTATGTACGAATCTGTGCACTCAGACGGGGTTCGGTTTTATGGAAGACCGTGAGGGGAGGGAGTGGAAGGGTATCTTGTGCCCAAATACAGGTCGAAGTCACGACACAACCATTCGATTACCGCGAGGTATTCAATCAAAGTTCGCCATGAATTTTCTGGACAAATGTGAGCAGTTTTCGTCAATAGGATATCTCACAACGATTATGGATGGAATCAAATAAAATCCTCGCAACAGATACGCGATACTCACTGTACAGCCAACAGTGCCTGATAACGAACATCCGTGTTCTCATGCGTCATCAGTTGCATGATTTGGTTCTTCGTGCCAACTGTTTGCAGAAGCCTTCCAGAAGTGTGAATTTTTTTATGCGTTTCGCATTGTCAGATATGCGATCTCCCCTGTTACAGGAAATGATATGTCCGTTTTCCGACATCACTTACTTCTTGCCCTTCGGATGGTGTTTGACGAACTGCCCAACGTCATGCGCCGCGACTGCCAACGCAACCGGATTTGTTGAGGTGGCAATCAACTGGGACAGCAACCTGAGCAATTCAGAATGGTGCAGTAGAAGCACGTCTGTCAATGTTGGGTGTATCAACGTAAATGAAAAAGAGTCAGACCAATGCTTACCGAATCAGTTCCCCGTCGCGATCAGCAAGCTTCTGCGCGTTCTGCTTCCAAAATTGCTCAGACATGTGCGGGGGAGACCAATCCAGTTTTCCCGACCGGATTTCTGATTCGTATTCATCCCAGGTGCTGTAGTCGCAAAAATACGCATGGTCAGCCAACAGGGAGTTTGTTCCATGTCGGCTTCTTGCACGTTCATTGTCTTACCTCAAACTCTGCACATGCTTCGCCAGTTCCTCCTTGAGGTACTCGAGATCATCCGTAATTTCCGTATCTGAGTACTTGCGTGCAGACAGATTTTCGCATACCGTTAAGACTTTGTTTCCAACCATGGGCAAGAGATTCTCTTTCAGGGCTTGGCTGATCATGTTCTGTTGGTTTCATTCCAGGACAGATAAGTGTCAGATTTTCAGGATACCTTGCGAAATACTGCGAAACACTCAATATAGCAACAGACGCATTTACTATCTATCTCACCTTCCAGAGTGCCACAATCACTCGAACAACCTTCTCCTTGATAGCCGCCTTTGCAATATCGATCGATACAGACAAGATGTCATACCGACTATCCCGCAAACCAAACAACGAGATGTAGAACGCCGATCAATATAGAGCCGCGATCAAAAGATCTCACATTGCAAGGTGATTCTCGAAATTCTTACCGTTGAATATCAGCGGAAACTTCCTTGACGAACGACATCAGCCATAGACAGTAGACGATTTGGTATTGAATTTGAGACTTTTGCGTGTCCGTATTTTTCCGTAATATATCCATCAATCTGGATGCGTGCGATGCGTTTTGTTGCACCAGAATACAGCAGAGAGAGGGAAGGGTGCATAAGCATCGGTCTCGCAGTATACGGACACCAGGCTGATCACGTTTGAAGCCAGAAAGGCAGTTTCCGTCGTCGTGCTGGGAATACTCACGTAGCAACGGCGTTCGGCGTCTTGAAGAATAATGCACGATACGAGTTAATGGAGAGGAGGGTCTGCAGGTACTGGACGACGATATCAACAACAGCTGGATTCGATCCTTGCAGTTGTGCTGTTATCCACACGAAGAAGTCGTTGGGGTCAAAGTTGGCGCCGTCAGCTTCTCTGCCGGATGGGAACATGACAGCAAAAGGTATCATTCGCGTCAGGTTCATCAATCGATCTCCAGTTCCTTTCCAACATCCATTTTATCACAAAACAGAACCCAATCATGCTCACAGTAGAAGTGTCGTTAAAATCTTCGCCGATTTCAGTTGGATGTACTCGTCGTCTTTCCGTAAGTGCCTTCCATACGTGCATCGAAGGCATGTCGCGCAAAATATGTACATAATTCAGTCAGATCTTTTGTTTCATCGATCCCCCATTTCCTCCCGATAACTGGACCGACAAAGCAAACCACAAAAAACACATCCTGCTCAATGTCATCGATAGCAAAACAGTCAGACTCACTTGACGAAAGGTGCATACGGAAAACTCGGATCACCTTTCACAGATGCAGTGGCGAAAAACAGTTGTGCTCGCTCCCGCCCCTCTTTTTCGAGTCATGAAACCAAACACGGAAACAGTGAGGAGATGTGTCCAATTGGATTCCCAACATATCTTCCACTGTCATCAGATCTAAAAACCACGGACATACCCATTAGGATATCATCGATAAGGACCAACAAGTTCTGGATCATGTCGTTCCTATTGAGCTTCGCCAGCAAACTGAGGAATACGAAAACGTATCTTTCCCCTGCCTTTACACAGACGAGACGGAAATGCTATTTTTAGTATCTTTCGCCATGTCTCCATCAGTAAGAAGCGAAGATGCGAATCTTATACCTCTGCAAGCGCATTAGCTGGGGATTTTTCGAACTGTCGTATCTGTGCAAGCTCATCTGCGGTGATGATGTTGGCCCGCAAGTAACCCTTTTCGATATTTAAACGCGGCCAAAGGGAACAAAAGGGAACAGTCGATTCAAGTAAATGAGTATCAGTATATCGCTATCAGCTCTCCTGTCGCGTTTACATTATGCAACCGCGTTAGCAGAGCGGAAAAGTAAGCAAACACAAAGATGCCTGCTGGCGAATGACAAGAAATTCCTTCAAAAATCCGATCTTCCGCTTCATCTGTCCCAAACTCGCGATATCCGTCCCCAACAGCATCCTGATCGTAAATGCGTTGTGTGTCTCGCTGCCTTACCTCCCAAGGAATGGTACGACCACGGAAGCTGGCCGTTTGTTCCTCGAGGTACTTGTTGTGAGAGGCGACGATGGGTGCTTGGATCGACACGTCGCTCAGGTCAGCGGGGGTAGCAGCAGCCGGAGGGGCCTGAGTGCCGTTGGCTGTCGCTGGGGTGTTCGACGACATTGTACGTGGATTTGAAAACTGTGAAACGTTACACGCAGCAGCCCGACCCTCCCCCTCTGGAAGAGTCCTATGGAAATCTACGTCTAACACAGTCCTTGGGAGGAGTGAGGTCTTACCCACCTCACCCTCGGAGTACTAAACTAAACAACAGATATGCGATTGTTTCCGGTGCCGAGAACAGCATCGCTATCTGCGGCCTGAACACGATCACCTTGCAACTTGGCGGGAGGCCGTTTAAAAGCATACGGGCGC
>JADGJF010001048.1:0-12279 GCA_027596845.1 Quaeritorhiza haematococci
GAGGAGGCCGAGGTGAATCCGCAAGACGGTTGTGGTGACTCGTGGCTGGAGGGTGTGTGTGTTACCTTTGCCGAGGTTTGAGGGGGGGAGGCAGGGGGAGGCAGCGTTGAGAGAGAGTGGTTTGTATGTTTCTTCAATTTTTTGTGATATACTTTTTGTCGTTTTTGCGTTGACTATGAGTTAGGACTGATGCGACTCGGCTATGTTTGACATATCTGGTGATTAGATGAATTCCTCGGCTTCGATCCCCAATTCATCTCCGACATCCTCTCCCCCAAAGTCGCCCTCTGCGACCGAAAATTCGAACTCACTGTGGACGACGTCACGTTCGTAGGGCACCCTACTCTCCTTAACGCCGATCGTCCAGGCACAGGCCATCAATTCGCGCGTGCGATTCAAAAAGCGCGCCTAGCCCGGCGAGCTGCACAGCAACAGCGTGGTAGTACCTCAGCCTCGACGGGTGGTGGTGGTGGTGCAGGAGGACCGGGTGGTAGCGGTGGGGGGCTAGGTCGGGACCGAGATTCATCTGATGATATGCTTGCGTCTTCATCTACTTTCCTGGGAGGGTTTGGGACAACTGGGTCTGTTGCAGCATCGCAGGTTGCTGGTGGTGCTGGGCAAGGGGGTGGTGTTGGTGTTGGTGGAGGAAGTGGAACCGGCGGTGGGGGAAGCAACACTGCGCACCAATTGACGATGTTCAACCTCGTTTTCGCGATGCAACCCAAGAATCGGAAAACGTTTTCACACGAAGTGCAGATGATGCATCAACATGTTATATCGAAATTGACGGCTGGATTGAAGTATGAGCAGTTGAAGAGGGGTTACATAAGGAAGGAGGCGGAGGTTATCTTGTCGATTAGGGAGGAGGCTCAGAGTAATACGCCGGGAGGTTTGTATTCGTTTGACTTTTCATCAACGTTATTCTTTTCTGGACACCGTTTTTGCACATTTGTGAATGATCGATTTGTGTGAATGCATGTCAAGGTCGCGGCAAACTTGTCGACGTCATCGACCGTGTTCTCGCAGCAAGTTCCCTCGCCCGCCTCCTCGTCCACGTCTACAACGCCATCAACGAAATTGGCATGGCACACGTCGTTATCAACTCCTCCCTCGACCTCTGGCTCCAAATTCCCCTCCGATCCTACATCTCCGGTCACTTCAGCTCTCCCTCCTCTCCCTCCGATTCCGCAGCCCTTACAGCACCCTATAACTCTTATCCTGACGTGAACGACCTGACGAATGTGAACCCTGATGAACCAGAGTACCCCATGCTGAGACCATACCATGCACTATTACTGTTGAGAGATCCGGAAGAGATTTTAAAGTGCTTGCCGATGGATTCGTCGCCTTTGTTGATTGAGTTGGTGCAGATTGTGACGCCAATGCAGTGGTACGGTGAAACAACGATGACTCTCATTTTATGTTGTCTCGTCTGGGTTTTTGAATTCCACGTGCAGGTTTTTTTGGGCCATTGAAGTTGATCACGTTCCCTCGGCTTTCGATTTGGTCCATCCCCTTCCCCTCAGTTTCGAAGACCTCCAAACTACCCTCGACTGTTCTCTCTCCCACCTCTACCGCCTAGCAGCCCACCTGGTCCACTGGCGCCAAGCCCGCATAATCGACGTGATCTCTCTGCGCAACGTCTACGTCATCTCTCCCCACGCCGACCTCTCCACACTCCTCACACCGACCATCCACTCGGAATTCTCCTCCCAATTCCCGACATTGGATTTGGCGAGGATTTTGAGTGCGCTAAGTGCGAATCCGAGACCGGTGTTGGGGATTGTGCCGGGGAAGGAGATGAGGACGCTGTATTTGGAGGCCGTGACGTTTTTGTTGAGAAAGGGCGTTGTGGGGCAGGTGCATATGTATATATGTAAGTAGTGGGTGTTAACGCCGGGCCTGCGAGAGCTTTGGGGTTTTGACGGGTCTTTGGGCTTTCTTATTGTTGCGCTTTGAGAAGGGTTTTTTTTCCTGGACTTCTGTTGACAAACTTCAACTTGCTACAAACACTCCTTTGCATCCTTATCACACACCTTTTACCCCCTTTACTTAGACTTAATGGTTCCCGAACACATTCGTCGACGCGTCCACGCCCTCCTTGAAGGCGAGCCACCCGACTCCTCAAGCACTCAACCCCATCCTGAAAACCCCCAACACCCCAATACACATCCACAGCACTCACAACCACCTGGCACTCACTCGACACACAACAGTCAGCACCCCCACCAACAGCACGGCGGTCAACAACACCAAAAAAGTTTTGACTCAATCATGATCCCCGACCCAGCGAATCCGACTCCGATTGAGAGGGAATACATTAGGTATATGGCTGCGTCGCAGCCTGTGGCTGTGGGGACGTTGTTTCTGAGGTAAGGCACACAGGCACGTATACACGCATGCACATTGATACTTGAGTTTCACTTTCATTATACTCTCACTCACGCTCTCGCTCTCTCTTTCTCTCTGTCTTCCCCTAACCCCCGCCCCCCTCCTTCTTTTTCTTGGTCAGATTGGTTCCCTACTTCTCAGGCAAATACCACGTCCACGAAATCATGTTTCGAGAGAATGTAGCACGAAGAGATTTGAAGACTGTTTTGAAGTGAGTGTGGTTTTGTTTTTCTTTCCTTTTCTTCTTCTTTCGTCTCTCGTTTTTTTTCGTATCTTTTTTGGTCGTGCTCTTGGCTCTTGTGCCGGGTATCTCAATCCATCCCACCATGGCTTTCGTTCCCACCCGCCCCGCTGCCCGCCCCGGCCTTATAACAACAACAAAAGTCGGTACCGCGAAGAACTCGTCACTTGTTTACAACCATGACACTCGCAGGAACATGATGGGGGTATACAGGCACTGTTTTCATATTGTTTTCTTTTTCTCAAGCCCCTTTTTTGTAAATAGTTGCAAATCACAGCAAAGAGATAAACTTTCTGGTGTGCTTGCTGGGGAGTGAAGCCAAGTGAAATGAAGGGGTGGGTAGTTCAACTGTGATGCGAACAAATTCGTCATCGGCGTCTTTAGGAACCGAACGCAATCTATTAAGTGAAGTCACAAACCCCTCCGAATTACAGTTGAAACCCACAGCATCAACGCAGCCCCCTCCCCCCTATTGCATTACTAATTATATCTTCTCCTTTTCAACTAATCCTTCTCTGGCACGGTCCGATCTCCGCAGTCTCCTTAGTGCCAGTCCTGGTCAAGTCCAAAGTGTCCCACTATCTAGAAGTTCCCAAACTCTATAAAAGAAAAAACGGTTCAGAAAGTTCTTTCCCACCTCACTTTTCCATATGTTACTTTGTACTGCTGATTTGATCACTCGTCGTCGTCGTCAAGATCATGATCCCGGACGTCGCCTTGTACACCACTGGACCTAACAGCTTTGATGGCGATCCGCATGATCTTTTCCCCCCAAAAGTAAAAGATATATGCATTTTCGTCAGCAAGAGTTTCCCAATTGTCCCAGAACATCGAACCCAGCACAGACGGCCTTCTTGAGTCCTCTCTTGTACACATATGTGAAGGACTTACCAAATAAAACCAGTAAATGTGGAGAACTTCCAACGTGGATAAAGCGGCAACGAGTATCCAGTTAATAGTGTTGTTCCCAAAGGGCATTTTGGACCCGTCGTCGTGGTAGGCATACAATCTGAAAACCAAGACGAGAGTGAGTTAGGAGCGCGAATAGAAGAGATGAAAGAGATATCTCATTGAGATGAGATGGATGAATGCACGTACGGGACACTACTGATGACGTGTACGGGGAAGATGACGTTCCGGGTTACGAAAAAGACAAGTGCGAACGCTGCGAACGCAATGTCTGCGAGCTAAACGGAAAATGAGAACAATGAAATTTGGATCAGAGATGGTCACTTCGAAAACCTGTTTCAATGATGGAATGTAGAAAAAGACTCACCCTCTGTCGTCCCGAATACAAAAAGCACTTGGCCAACTCCATAACAGGATCGGAGCAATCATGCAACAACAGGATAACCTGCCCAATTCTATGGAACCCCCACAAATAACTGAACCAGATCAAGAACAGTGTCGTTATATGGTGGATAGTCATTGCCGCAAAGTCCTTTTGTCTTCTTTGAGCCGGGGATGCAAACATTTCGACGGAGGCATAAAAGTAATTGCCCCACCCGACTGCGTAGTAGATTTTTTCAAGTTGGGACATGGGCATGTTTGGCCATCCTTCAAAGAAGAGAGGAGCGGAACCGACCCAGTTTTGTTGAGAGAGGACGTAAACGCCGACGAGGGTTGAGAAACCGTATTGGATGAAACGCCAGCCTGCGGTGACGAATTTTTCTTCGTTTGTGCCGGGTTCATCGTCAGGGGAGGAGGTAGTTTTTTGCTTTGATTTTGATTTTTCGGAGGAAGGTTGTGCGTGGCTTTTTGAAGCAGTAGTTTTGGAGGATTGTTTTCGAGAGCGGAGGGAGGTGCCGTTTGCTGCACGGTTGGGTCCATTTAGTGCTGCTTTAGCGTCGTGATTAACCTCAATGGCACTATCACTGTGGCGGATCGGATTAGGTTCGGTACCTTTTGCGGGATTTGATTTTGTAACGGGTTTGCTTGCTATGGTGGATGTTCTGCAAAGACGCCTTGCGGCAGGCTATCAAGGATGTAGAACTGATTAGCAAGCAATACTACGTATGTATGTGATCTCTCAGAGAGGTTGGGAACTGACCTTCAATACAAAGTTTGTTATTGAATAGTGAGCTATAGCCCACCCTGCGGCATAGTACCAAGGACGGACAAAGTCGTCTGGGTAAGCGAGAGCGTTGTTGCGGACTTCGAAGAACCAGGACATGATGGGTGATTTATTCGTTCGCAAGTAAGTCTGCAGTCGTTCCTTCCTGAATTTGAATTGATTTACACGGGGTGGTGTGCGTGGATGTCACGGGTGTGGGTGGGAACGTCGACGGCGGGAAACGTCGCAAGTACGTCGGAGGGTGGGTGGGGTGAAGGAGACCCTTTTTTTGCCCTTTGTTGTTGAAGGCGTCGTGTTACCCTAAAATGCTGCACAGAGTTCAAGCCAAACTTCGAGCGGAGTTTGGAAAGGAAGAAGAAACAGGTGAAGGTCGCAGGTTATGAATAATATTTTATTTGGACCCACTTTGATCCTGGTAATTATCTGCGAAGAAAACGAAAAGGGTTTCTTCAGGGTCGTAACGGTAGAACGGGAAGGACAAAAGATTCTTGATTTGGAACTGATGTTTGCATTGATTTTAGCGGTTCATTTTAATGTTGGGATAAGTTTACACGCTTTCCAGGGCCGTATTGTAGAAATCCCAAAATTTCAGCCAAAGTTTTCTTGGTCCACCGTCCACCCCCCCTCATCTGACACATACCGCGACACTGTCCTATTGCGCGCTTTCACTTGGATCTCCGATTGATTGTCGCCCCATTTAATATCACCTCCTTGAGTCCTGATCACTACATTTGAGCAAGTATACATTGTGAGGTCATTGTCCTCTGGGGCGACTGAATGAACGCGGTGCCACACTATCACAGGCATTGACGCTAGCTGACCAAGACGGATTGGTTCGTTCAAGTTGTAGACCGAGTAGACTGTGATTTGAGAAATAGGCCGTACTTGCTGACGCCTTCCTAACGAAGAAATGCGGCGCTTGATATGAATCCTCCCTGAACATGCCTAAATGGAGAGAAGAAAGCGCACCCTTTTGTCTCGAGACCGAACGACACTCGAACTCCTTCCTTCTTTCACATGCCGTTTTGTGACCATCTTCCATCAGCAAGACCCTTGGTGAGACAAGTCACACAACCAGCCCCAAATCTCCATCTCATCGTTCATCTGCCAGCGCCGACCACGAACGACAATGACCACCGCCGCCGCCGCACCCGCTGCAGCTCCTGGTTAGTATGATGGAAATGAGGATGCGGGGGGAGGGGGCTGGGATTTGTGTGGGGATGCGGACGGGATGTGGAGACGTGCTACCTGCAGTCACCATGGTCACTATGGAGGGCAACAGGTAAAGGATGGAAGGAGGAACAGACTTGTCTGTTACCAAAGACGTCTTTCATTAAGGCTGTCGTTCAATTAGAACGAATGCATACAGGATAAAATCAATGCATCCATGTGTGTCTCTTGTTCTTCATTCTTCCTTTTATTATCCGCACTGGTGTGGGAATTACAGCATGCACCAAGACGAGAGATCTCTCGGTATATATCTATAACCCGATCCTAATTAGCTCTTCCCCTCCTCAACGGACTTAGCAGCACCGGTACCAGCCGTTGCTAAGAAGCAGCCCCTGCCCTTCCACTTGAACTTGCTTTCTGGTACGTGTTTGCCGACCCACGACCCCAGTTCTTCCCCTCACTTTCCCACTCGTCCACCAACCATACTGGCATTTCCCTTACAATACTTTCTGCCATGATCAAGGTGCCATCGCCGGTGTCAGCGAAATCCTGGTCATGTACCCCCTCGACGTCGTCAAAACCCGTTTCCAACTCCAAGTCGGCAAAACAGCAGGCCCAGATGGTTACTCCTCCATCGCCGACGCCTTCCGTAAAATCATCAAAAACGAAGGACCTGGTGCCCTTTACCGAGGGATTTTGCCCCCGATCATGGTTGAGGCACCGAAACGTGCTATCAAGTTTAGTGCGAATGAAGCCTATCATCGGTGGTATACAGACATGGGGTTCCATCCCGGGCAGGGTCTGTCGATTGCGACGGGTGTGAGCGCAGGGTCGACGGAGGCGCTTGTGGTTGTCTCATTTGAACTTGTTAAGATTCGGTTACAAGACAAAGCCAACGTAAGTCCTGCTCTTTCCCTTTCCTTTCACACATTGTCCTCCTCCATTTACTGACGTATTTATTATGTGTCTTTTGATTCACCAGGCTGGCAAATACAAGAACACGTAAGTAAACCTCTGCTTTGCTTCATTTCCCTCTCCTGTCTTCACTTGTCTAACCCTGATCTTCTTCGAAACAGTATGGACGCCGTCGCAAAAATCTTCCGCGAAGAAGGTCCCCTCGCTTTCTTCAAGGGTCTTGAAGCGACTATTTGGAGACACGCAACATGGAACGGCGGTTACTTTGGGGTTATCAAGTGAGTTTCCATTTCCTTCCTGTCTTTTGTGTGTGTGTATGCTCCAACGGAAGGAGACTCACTGAAAATTGGTTTGAAATGAAGGGCCGTCCGCGATGCTATTCCTGAACCCGAAACAAGCCAAGGTGTCCTCGCCAAGAACTTCTTGGCTGGTTCGGTGGGTGGGACGTTCGGGACTATGTTGAACGTAAGTATCTCCTCCCCGCTTCCCTCGTACTTCCCCCGTCCCTCGATTACTCCCCTTTTTCTGTCTTTCTTGTCTGGCCTTTCCTTTTGCTAACGAATACTTGGGTACGTTACTTTCAGACCCCCTTCGATGTCGTCAAAACTAGGATACAAAACCAATCGACTGGTCCCGCCAAGTACGGGTGGACTCTGCCGGCGCTTGCCACGATCGCGAAGGAGGAAGGGTTTGGGGCTTTGTACAAAGGTAGGTTCATATGTTTTACTTGAACTTGGGGAGTGGTGGCATGGGGGGTCCTCGTCGACTCGGCTTTTCTTCAATTGTTTTGATGGTCAACCTCAAGACGTTTCAAACTCACACCCTCCTATCTTTCACCCCCACTTGTTCCTCAAATAGGATTCGTTCCTAAGGTTCTTCGTCTCGGTCCTGGTGGTGGTATCCTCCTTGTCGTCTTCGATTTCGTGTCGGACTTTTTGAGGAAGAATGCCATGTAATACCCCTGAAAACCACGACCAAAAGAGAAAAGGGATCGCCCTGAAAACAAAAACAACAACCCACCCCGTCGCTCACAACACACATCCACTTTCGAACACTGCTTGACCTCAGTTTCAGGTTTAGAACCCAAAACCGACGACTGCTTCTTTTTGTTTGTATATGTAGTTTGAAGTAGACACAGACGTAATGGGGTGGGATTGGAGTCGTTGGCCCCAAGGCATGCCCCAAGGAACTTGGGAGATGGGGGTGAAAAATCGGGAGGGAGGGAGTAATTGATATCCCCTGAAACATTGACTAATTCGTGAGATGCCCCTCTATGATATGGGTCCTTTCGGAGGACAATGCCGCTTCTTGGGAGCGAGAAACTGGGTCGTCATGATGGATCCTGTCTGTGTTGCTTGCTGTCTTGACAATTGACACACTATACACTCCGAATCACACTTCTCCAGCGCTTCACATTTTCCCCAAGAGTGGATTCTTCAACGTCTCTTCAACATTGATTTACAAACTTTCCCGGCCATACAGAGTACACCTGCAAGGCCGGTGGGAGGGGGGTATAGGTACTAGGTGAACCGAGTCAAGTAAGCAAGAGAATCGAAAAGATAGTCGTTCAAAAAGAGATTTAAGAAGAATCATCAGAAGAAGAAAAAGGCAATCTAAGACGAACAGAAACTAACTACGAAAAGAAAAAGAGGGGAAGGGGGGAGTACAGCACCTTGTCAATGTTCCGAATACGAATAAAAAGTAGACTAAATGGAAAGCGCGTCTAAGCAAAGTAGGGGGGAGGGAAAGGGGAAGGAGAAGAACAGAAGATTTCCGAAAAAGTGCGGGCAGAAGGAGTGAATATGAAAGGGTACAGTTTTCGACGTTCCTACAGGGGCTCAACATTCTTCTTCTGGACTCCACTACTACACCGCCAGCTTGATTAATAAACCCTGTACCCCTGCGTCCATCCCTTCATCCATTTCGTGCTTTTCCGTTCAGTCCCTTCCGTTGTTACATATCCAAGGGATTCGCAAGATCTTTTACATCTTCATTGGCGAACCAGGGGGCAAAGTGTCTTCACCGCTAGTCGCAGCAAGAGGAGACTTCTTTTCTTCGGCGGCGACGGCGGAGAATTTATCGGTTAGGGATTTGGGTTTGATGCTGTGTGGGATATGCGAGGTTAGGCGGGTTGGGGGAGTAGGAGGAAGAGGGGAGCAAATGAGAAGGAGTTAAAACAGTGAAAGACATTGACAGACGTGGAAGGATAATGCGATGGCGGCGATGAGGTTATCGTTTGTTTTGGAAACAGATGGAGGGAGAGTAAAGGGGGAAGGAGCGTAAAGGAGGAGAACAGAATAATAGGATCGACGAAGAGCTCAGACGATTCTTTAGCTCTGCGAGTCCCATGCTGGGGGGGCCCGGTGGCGAGTTCGGGTTTGGCTTCTGTGCATGGCTGCACACATCATTCGGCCGCCAAAAAAGTCACGACTGTCACAACGAAGAGGAAAAGAA
Source organism: Quaeritorhiza haematococci (assembly GCA_027596845.1). Taxonomy (NCBI): domain Eukaryota; kingdom Fungi; phylum Chytridiomycota; class Chytridiomycetes; family Quaeritorhizaceae; genus Quaeritorhiza; species Quaeritorhiza haematococci. The sequence goes on from JADGJF010001048.1 coordinate 9,246, forward strand.
TGCTTACGTTTGCAGAAGGTGCTTCCTCTTCTGCTCAATCTTCTGTGAACACGGGGACATCATGTTATCAGTCGGACTCATGATCCTGTAGAGTTTCGTAATTAGTAGGTACCCAGACGATGCATTGACGAAGGTGATGGCGTGTGCGGTGAGTGGAGAAAGGGAGAGTGCGTAGAGAAGGGAGAAGAGAGGGATGAAGAAAGTGGATTATGCGGTGTTAGTATCAGTAGAGATGGGTATGAGGTAGTGAACAAACTGCGAATTATATGGATGAGGAGATTCGGGGTGTGATGCATGATGCGTGCACCAGAAGATGAGTTGGGCGGGGGAACCCCAAATGTCTCTCCACTATCATCCATTCGTTCTTAGCAGTTTGCACTTCGACCTCAGTTGCTGTACCCAAACGACTTTGCAACCCTGCTGACTGTGTGCCCCACACCCGTGCAAAATGCCTCCGATCGCCCACATCACCACCACCATCACCTCTACCCCCCCCCACTCTTTCTTTGATTTATTTAAGCATCCACATACCCCTTATGTTGCATTTTCTTAATAGCAGGATGCTTTGCCTGGAATCCCGGGGCGAATCCGGCAGGTGCTTGCGGGACCGGCATCGTCTTCTTCTTGTCATCCGCAGCATAGTCGTTGGTGGTTGCGGGCTTTTCGGTGGTGGAAGTGGAAGTGGACTCCTTAGTATCGAGTTGTTCTTGTTTTGAGGCGGAGTCTTTCTCAGCGGCGGGAGCTGTGGAGGGGGTGGGGGTGGTGTCTTGTTCGCGATGCGGGGATTCTTGATGCTGCTTCTGCTGTTCGTTGGACTCCTGCTGCTGGGTCTCAGTTTTGTCGGTCATCTTGGCGGGTGGGTTTGAGGTAGGAGTTAGGGTTGAATGCGGAGGAAGGCCCAAGTAGTGGCGGCGGCAAGGAGTGTTCCTAAGTATGAGGACTTGGAAGTCTGACAAAATGCGAGCGTGAAAAAAGAAGGGGGTTGCTTTTTGTTCCGTTTCGCAGTCGGAACTCCGCCCTGGTTCTGAAGGTTGTAACCCTAATCCTCCCAGGTAACCCTAAGTCCTTCGAATGACCGCTGTTGCAGAACGATTTTATGCCTGTTGTGCACGTGTGGCATCAAAAGAGGCATTGGCGAAACGTCTGAAAGAAGATAAATCTACATTACAGTAATATTGCGAACCCAATCCGCCCTCTGCAAATCCGCAAAACGATACAACTTCTGTCATCTACTCTGTACCGTGTTTCGTTTTCGCCTGCTGTTACGGATGCACACCATGGTTGGGCAAAGTACTCTTGTTGATCGCGTCGTTCGATATAGCACGGCGGGTGGAGAAATCGGATCCGATTCGTTGGGCCCATCATCCACCGTGGGACGACTTCACACCGACTTCTACACCGTTCAAGTATTCAAGGATCCGATTGTGTGAACTCGCGCCCGATCCATTCTAATGTCGAATGTCCAATCTACTCCACTGCACCATTCGCTCAGCCATTCACTGGCGGCCATTAGCCGTAACAACCGGCAGCACGACGCCAACCAGGACTCGGTTTTCATGCACCAACCTTTTGAGATGCAAGCAGCCGCCACCACTCTTCACAGTCTCCCGCACAATCGAAAGAAAACGGGTGGAATCGTTGTCACTACTCGCCGTCGGGATCGGGGTCGACGAAGATTCTGAAGCCGCGTGTTGATACGTTGAGCACGAGGGCGTTATCAAATCCAGCAGATCATCTTTTGCAGATACGGTTCCAGGATAAAATGTCTGAATGTAAACCGTGCCTTCGCTAGCGTTGGCTGTGAAAGAGAGGGATGGATCCGGATTGGGTGATGTAGACTGAAGGTGTAATATCAGATGCTGGATCATTTTGCGGAACTGCTCCTCCGATAACATCAGTGCTCTGTTCTCCATGCCAACATATATATGCGTTTCAACCTTGATCGCTGGGGTCGTGGATTGAACACAGGTGATGAAGAAGGAAGCTGCATCGCCAATCGATACTCCATGCTTAATTTCGTTACTGAGCGGGATGATCGGCAGAAACGGCGTATGAATCTCCACCTTCCGAACACTAACACATCATCAATGAACCCGCTCATCGCGAGTGATGCCTCCTTGATCCTCGGCTTGACCGTATCCGCAGGCATCTTCTTGACCGTTTCAGCGACATTGATGATCTGGGAGACGGGATCCGCCAACTCTCGACACATGAACATCATCAACTATCCAATGCGGCAGAAGCCTCCTTCTCAGCACCCGTAAGTTGCGTCATCGTATGCGTGAGTTGGGACGTCCGTTCATCCACGATTTGTTCAACATGCTTAAGCGCCTCGTCTCGGTGTCGGAAGATCTCAAATGAAGCAGACGCAGGTGATGAAGAGGATGAAGATGTGTCCGTGGACGTAAAAGTTTCGGTTCGCGTCGTGTATGGAGGCGGTCGTGAAGGCGCTGATGAACCCGGTGATGAGACACCCCGTGTACGTTCCCGCCGCTCCGAAAAGATGAGTCATCAACAGTAACCACCGAAACGCCAAGTATAGTCACAACTGCATATCACCCGCCTTCAAAAGCCGGAGGACGACGTACAACATGTTGATCGCAATAAGAATCCCGTGCGTCACCCACGCAAATCGTCTCCGCATCACTCGGGGTATTTCCTCGAGAAGCAGGCAAAAAGGGACTACCAGGATGTGCCGATGTACTCGCTGCATAACCAGAGAGCGTACCGTTGCGGAGTCACCATTGCCGGGGAGAGGAACCGAGAGATGGAAGCTGATATGAGGGGACTGACCGGTAACCCACACATCAACAATACCATATGCCTCGCACGGTGCATATCAACGATACATTGTTCACGATCCGAACAGCGCTCTCGTGATCCTCCATCCGCACTCTTCTCATCCCCCCCCCTTCCAAACCATGGCACACCATCCCCCCCCAACCCCCCCCCCGCCCGCTGGGGGGGGGGGGGGCAAACCCACCACCACCCACCATCGAACGAGAGTGAGATAGGGGCTACATGATGTCCAATG
>JADGJF010001049.1:0-12277 GCA_027596845.1 Quaeritorhiza haematococci
GTCTTAGCTGAAACGGAGGGGGCGTGACTGGGGGGGTGTCGGGAGGCTGGAGGCGGGGTTGGATGCGTCCACCCAAGACGTCATCCCAGTTCCATGTCAAAAATCCAGCTCAAGAATCTATTGAACGACTTCTAACTTTGCTCTGGTGACAATGTGGTGACAGCACCAATCACCAGAGTATAAGCCGCAAACCAAGCCGCAAATCTGGCCCTCAACTCGGCCGCAAAGAGCAGCTAGAAGAGCAGGCCCGCAGATGCAGGCCGCATGCAGGTTCCAAAGGTTCAGGGATACAGCATGACGGCATGACGGTATGACAACCACCATAATGCAGGCACAGAACTGTGCAGCGCTGTACATAGCTGTGCAGCACTGCAGTGTAACGTTGTGTTGCAAAAAGCCCGACTTTTGAATGGTTAACAGGTCTGCCAGGCCTGCCTCCAATTCCTTGGTCGTACACAATTCATAGTGTCAAAAAAGCTGCCTGAGCTGTGGGTGTCCCCCACACCCTCAACAAAACTCCTCAAACGCTGCCTGACACCTACACAGACAACAATGCCAAAAGTGGTCGTTTTCGACAGTCACAAACTGGGTACGGAAATGCATGGCTTCTTTTGCCTCTCACCAGCGCACACTTTATTTTCATCGTCAGTCTTGACCACCTCTATCATACGTACAGGGAACGCGGTAGGCGGAACCAGGATGCAACAGCAGTATTACACGTCCCGTTTAGTCAAGACGAGCCCGTTTCGTCCCTTGCATGCGTCAATGAGACCTTTCGCTGGAGGACGAGTTCGTCATATTGGTGGCTGTTTACGACGAAGTTGGGCTGCTGGGACCTGATGCTTTATATTGAAAAGAGTTTGAGCCAACACACAAGTTTCGCGCAGAAATGGACTGGGCTGAGGAAACGAGGAACTGGGGATGAGGATTCATGCAGCTGCAGTTCAATTCATGAGTTTGGAATTGCTTTGCGAAGCTTCGATGCTGCGTGAAGTGGTCGAGAAGATGGGTGTTATCAGTGATTGCTGGGAGTTGATGGATTCTCAACGACAGATAGTCAAGCTGGAATATGGAAGGTTCACTGAGTGAGGGAACGCTATCTTTCGGTCAACGGGATTCTTTCAAAGATGGCGCTTTACAGCCGGGGACGGACGTTGCGAGGGGAACCACATAACCGAACCGCGATATACAGATTGGATCGTTCGAACCTGGGATACTCAACCCAAAAGACATCACGGTATTATCCCGGCTCCTTGGCTTCCAGTCCATCAGGTTTTCAGTCTCGTTTCGCTATTTGCCTGAAAAATGCCGATTGAGCGAAGTTTTCCTCTCCATGTACATAGTGTTGTGTACATGGTCCATTTACCTCACCAATAACTTTCTGTGTTTGAGTCAACAATGTGATGTTTTCTCCTTCCCTCATTCCCCTTCTCAACAGCTATAAACGCGGTGAAAAGCACTATTTTATGCCTCAGAATTTCCCCTTACAAACAAAGGAACAATCCTCGTAGCAGCGCGCCAAGTCACCCGAACGAAATCAACATACGGCACATGTGAGTTGTCGCGGAGAGGATCGGGGGGGATAGGGCATGTGGAGCGAACAAATGATGAAGAGACTATGCACTTATTAAGGGCTTTTGGATCTGATTTGGATTCGGAATTCAAGTTCTCATCAATACAGTCTTTCCTCTATACAGATTTACCTGCCACTCAACAATCACTACAAGCAGAACCAACATCAAGGACATCCGCGATTCGGGTGTGGAGATGAATGCGTCTGATCTTTTGACGACAAAGCCCACAACTGAGGTAAGTCACGGTCATTCTTTGCTCGAGCCGAGTGAGATTCGGAGGAGCTTACAGGCTTGAGCTCCTGGCATAATAATTCATCATGCGCCTTGCAACTTTCATCTTTAAAGGTCAATGTAAACTCGGGGGCCCCTGGTCAAATTTCATCGGAAGAAGGCTTTAAAGAAGCGATTGTAGCTTCCGGGACCTCTTCAGACAGCCCGTTCACTAGCTCCTCATCTCCGCAACCCACCGCCAAAATTCGGATGCTGGTTCTATGCGGCCTGGGGAAGACATTCCTGAAAGGCAACTTGACGAAAACAAACGCCACCCTTAGTGCCACTGTCGACAAAGCTCAACCAGCACACATGGACGCCGATGCCCTTGACAATAAGCGACGACCTATTCGCCGACTTTGGAAACCTCTATTCACGTCCAAAAAGAGATCTCAAATGTCGTCGACAGAAGAGAACGATGACGTTGGGGCTAGCGCTGGGGCTAACAGAAATGATGGGACTCATGGGAGTCTGGCGATCGGGGATGGCGAGGGCATGACGCGTGTGAACGATGAGAAGAAAGATAAAGGGGACAAATGGGGAAGGTTCAAGTTGGGAGGGTTGGCACTGTTGAGGCCATGTATGCGGGTTGAGAGAGATTTATGAGTGAATGCAGTGGGAGGAAGGAGATGACGATGGGGGAGTGTAGTTGCGCGGCCGGGATTTTTCGTTTATTTTTTGCATGAATGCGAGCGTCGCCTGTTTGAATGTGCAATCGGACTTTGAAAAAGTGTCACACACAATTGCTAAGCCTGATTTGCAAGATCAGATGTTCCGTTTATGCAGGTACATCTTAGATATTGGCACTCCTCGGCATTGAATTTCGAAAGAGAAGTCTTCAGGAATCGAAACCTGATTCTGCGGTATTTTACGAGTTTAAAGAACGAGGTGCAACTTCCTGCTCGTCTTTGTTGAGAGTCGACATTCCTCTTATGATTGTAACTGCATCTACCCGTGGCCGTAGAATGTTGAGGTGAAGATGAGATAACATAAACGAACTTCAAATTCAGGGAGGGAGCTCAGTTTGCGAGCAGAAGGCGGCCTTGCAGTTTGATGTACCTTCTACTGGCGTCACTGGCGTTGTCCTCGTTATCACAGGGATCTGTACATGTGTTTGTATTTGATTAATGTGTCCTTTCCCTTTAAGAGACGAAATCATGTCCAGAATCATGTTACCAAGGTAGTGAAAGGCTTCTCCAGTCACATATTGTTCCGAACCAAAGCGTGCTTTGAATCGGTCGCTGATAAATACTGACCGAACTACATAGGATACTTCAGATTCATTAAATCACCTTCAATACGAAATGCGCTCGACCACAAGAGGTACCCAAGACGTTCCCAACTTCCCAACCACTCCGCCTTGAAGCTAGGAATGATTCACCCTTTCTGGATTCCTAGAACATGATTTCGTTCGAATGAAGATCGCAGATCGTGGCGGCGGTTTGCTACTATGCGATATCAGCATCATGTTGTCCTCATGCCTCCATCGTGCCTTGCATCGTATGCAGCATCGTGTGCTCAAACGTGCCATCACGTATTTCGGTATTTGCACTTCATATCAAACATAGCGTTGCATGCAGTCGCCGCTCAACTGTAAACCCGTATCGAAACGATTTCTCGAATCTGAATCCGTTTTGACCGTCCGCGCCGTCCATCCACGCCGCTGCCTGTTTTTGAAACCTCTACTTCTCTTTGCTGACTTTTGGCTTTTGTCACTTTGTCACTCTCACCTGTATTACCTTTGTCCAGCCCCAAAACCACTGGGTGACCATTTTCAAGAAAAAAGTGGGGTGGATGAACACGGTCATGAGTGAGAGTTGCGAAGGTCCTAAAGGATTGCGCGCCGACTCTCGGAGACACCGCTTTACATGTTCCTTGACTACAATTTTGCCGGCGTTTTGTTCGAAGCCCGTCCTTGAGCGCCCGACTCACGCTGGACTCACACCATCCTCACCTAGTCTCCCAGCGGCGCTGTGAGGTTCCCACTGTCATTCATAAAACAATTTAATTTGTAATGTAAGTCCGAGGACGCTCGCAAGAAGCGACACCTTTCTGCCCTGTATATTTCGAATGTAACCTGAACTGACTCAAGGACCTTTTGAACTTGCCAGCTCAAGCAGTCCTTGCACACCTGGTGAGTTGCCCTCTTCCATCATGGACGTTACAGAGGCGGATGCACTCAAACCTTCTCCTCTTTCGACCATGTTTCCTTCAAAGACCCCTTCCAACCAAAGGCGCTGAGCCGCTCTGGAACTGGGACGATGGCGAGAGCATTGCGTGACCAAGTTGTCTCGATCTTGCGCGCTTTTACGAGCTACACGAAAACTTGACGATATGGAACAATCGGCCTTCGCATGTGATGATCAATGCAGTATGGCACCAACAATGCTTCTCGACAAGGATATCCATAAAGTAAGTGATATACCTTTCGACGTTCGGGTGGCATCGACCCCGCTCTGAATCTTGGGACGGGACCATTGATGTGTGTACCAGTTGTCGACTTCCCTCCTGAGTTTGCAGGGATGAGGAATGAAACCATTTCGCAATCATTCACGCCGTCTGTTTTTCCCCTTAACCATTCATTCCCCGACAACAGTTACGGTACCAGCCGGCCCTATTTTCAATACAACCCGTCAAGCAAATAAAGAACCACTCGACGATGGGCGGCATTTCCCCGCTCTGGGGACGGAGCCATGACATGTGCACCGGTTGTCGACTCATCCCCTGGGCCCGCAAGGATGAAAACGAAACCGTTCTCGACGATGGGCGGCATTTACCCCGCTCTGGGGACGGAGCCATGACATGTGCACCGGTTGTCGACTAATCTCCTGGGTCCGCAAGGATCAAATGAAACCATTCTCCAAACACTGATAGGGTCTTCGGTTTTCCGGGCAAATCTTGGCCGATCGATCCAACTTTTCGCCCACTCCCACCCATAACCCGCGTCAAAAAAGCAACTAAACCCGACCTAACATCGCTCGTTCGACACCACCTGCTTCCGCACAGATAAAACAATGTAAATGATCCCAGAGAGCTCGGCAGTTTGAGGGTATGTTCGTCTCCATACTGTCCTTATGCCATTGTGATACTGTTAGAGTCCTAATCAAACCACATACATTCGACTCATCCGAACTACAGCCTACAGCCATTCACCTCCAACCACAAAAAAGATCGCACTAGACGCTCTCAATTCGGTGGCATCGTATACCGGCACTGAGGAGCCCGCACGGCAAGTACCGGTAAGTGATCTCGTCCCTCTCATTTTCGCCATTCATGGATCTCGTGGTCTGTGCATTCGCACCTACGCCACCGAAGGGACGGAACCTTGTTATGTGTTCTGGTGATTGAGATGCGCAAGCAAGAATCAGAAACAAACCATCTCACAAACATTTACCACGTCTTTGATTGTCAATAGACGAGGCCGAACACGCGTGCGATTCATTGAGACTTTCGTCGAGCTGTGGCTTGTGTCGCCCATTTGTCAAGTTCCGAGGACTTGACGGCGTAATTGACGATCAACCCTTTCAATGTCGATCTCTCCCCACCGAATATCTTTGGACACCCTCGGTCTCGATTCCTGCGCACTCAAAGCAGATATGCCTTACCGAAACGTTGCGACACATGCCTCCACCGTCCTCCCCGGTCAGACCACCATCATGTCGATTCCGGCCATGCTATCAAGGGCATGCAGCAGAAGGTTCCACCAGACGCAAAGAAACGCCAAGAAGGTATCCTGAACGATATCATGGATCTTCAAAGCGCGAGAAGAACAAGACGTTTGATCACAGCTGCGTGCTCGAATCATTCCTCAGCACAAAGATCCCTACGAAGACGGCTTTTCGCGCTTTGACTCCACCAAACCCCTTTCCCGCAGACGCGCCCTCCTGGTTGTTTCCGAACGTGCTCAAGAACGTGATGATACGATGGGATCGCCTAGAGCTTCTGGGGGTTGATGATAGGTTAATCTCCAGATTTTTCTTGTCGCAAACTCACCGGATGTAGTGCTAATCAACGTCATTACACCTTTGTGTGAACTTCAGTTATCCGCTTTTCAACGCCAACCAACTATAAACAAACACATATCGCACCGGCGGGAAAAATCCATCACAACTCTCGCCGCCAATGCACACAAGGTGGACGCTCGCACCGACTATCAAGTCAGGATTCCCTTACCAGCCGATCTTTCTCCATTCGTGAACGTTCAACCCCCACTGTATGTGTCAGCTCCCCCTGCTTTGGGGACCGAAGCTTTACACCTCGGGAGTTGGCAAGCATGCAAAGGAGAATATTCCCCAAATAGCAAATACTGACGATGTCTTTGGTCCTGAAACAGACGTCACCGTATTTGGGCTACGAAAGGAGTTGGTGTTCGTGCTATCTTGCGATGGCGTTTGTGAACCTGTGGGCAGCCAGGCGCGGTGGTAAATAAAGAGTTCTGCCACCCCTCAAGACCTGGCCGGGCCACACCATTCTGGACCCGCGTCGTCATCAAAACATGGAAGGAGTCCAAACTCGTCAATCTTTCTGAGGTGAGCATCATATGTTGGTCTTCATATCCCTGTTTTTTTTCTCTGTACGGGTTCCATGGCGGCAAATTTGGAAAATAAGAAAGACATTCGCGCCTATCACCACTTAGTCATCCTTTTTTGTCCATTCCCCCAGCTTCCTAGTCTTCCGACGCTCAAAGTGATTTAATAACATTCTCATCATCTTCAAGATTCGCCATTCTCATTCGTCAATACTCGACGCAATCTGGATTTGTGCTGGGCGCGTGCACGGGCACGCATGAAGGTGGTGGAGTGACCCTTGTGTGTTGGGGGCCGGGGTCTATATGGGGTTTGAAGGGAGAGGTGCGGGTGTGTGTGTGTGGGGGAGAGGGTGGAGGCAGCAGCCCTTGAAACTTATCCTACCCCGCTCCTCGCTCGTCATCCAACCAGTCTCTCGCTGCCAACCTCACCCGTTTTTCCATCACCGTGTTACTAATTTGCGCGCATGTGACCTTCATTTTTCGCTCCATCACCGATTTGCTTTTTCGATATGATGCGAAAGGACAGGGATTTGTCTGCGTTGGTCAACGGCAATGTCCTGTCCGCTAGGTGTGTATAAGACTTCCTTCCAGTGACCGGATCGTGCACAGATGATGTGGCCCGGCTTCAAAGCTGGACAAATCTTGTTTTATTCAAAGGAAGTAACATCTATCAGTGAACTGTTCTGTCTGGAGAAGCTGATGGACGAAAAACGGGGAGGAAAAGTGGGAGGGATAGCGGCGAGGTTCTGATTTAACCGAACGTTTCTTGGTTTTTAGTGACGGGTGCAGGGTGTGGACTCGTTTGCTTCAATTGCAGCCGCCTTTTCGATGAGCTCTTTGCCGCATCCTGTAATTTATCGTTTTACTGCGATGGAACGGCTCGTGGGTTTGAACGAGAAGGTCTCCTGGAGGGTATTTGTGTCCGTGATTGGCAGGAAACACCGAAATTCAATGATCCATTCAGGCAAATGACTCTCGCAAAAACCTCCTCCCTCATTTTTAATTTTTCCAAAAGTTGTTTCCCCTTCCAATCACAATCAGCAAAAAAGATAAGGAACGTTAGTCCCCACTCACCCGATCTCGAAATCAAATCAGCAAAGGCACCCCACCAGCGTAAATCTTTCCATCGACATCATGACCGACGAAGTGCTTTTCAGATTCGCTCTTCGCCGTCGTCTGTTCAGAAGAGTTGTGGAATGGATCAATGAACCAGATAGGCGCATGGTAAGTTCGTCGTTCACTACAGCAACACTCCTCCTTTGACTTCACACTCAACCTTGATTTTCGAAGTTGCTTGCACTCATCGTTGACTTTATCTCACAATCATTCTCAACCGTCTATTATAATTACTCAATTCCCATTGAAAGAGTGCTATCCCCAGCGCCTCTTACGCAACCCAAAACACCTTTGAATCCCCCCGATCAGTTGAAGTTGAACCAACGAGGATCTTGTCACCATATCAAGTGGGAGCATCCCCTAAAACTGAACTCCTCGACGCCGCGGATAATAGCGTACTTGAGACAGGGCATTCCATGGAGCCGAGGGCGGTGAATATGAATGGCGGCGTGGCTTTCAACGATGGAACCATCATTGCGAAAGGAAACATGGACATGAGTGAGGATAAGGGTGCTCAATGGTTGTGGAGACGAGTTGAAAGGAATCGGCGGGAGAGCAGTGAGGTCTTGCTTGTGCCGTTTGAAAGAGAAGACAATCGCAACGATGGATTCAGGGGCAATTGCAACGGCAGCCGAATAGCTCCAGTACAGCTCTTAGTGCATTTTGGTCTCAAGGTTCGGGGCAAAACGGGTCGACTGTCCTCGCAGATTGAGGATGCGGGTGGTTTCGGTCGTTTTCTCGTCGCATCTGCTCCGATTTGTCAACTGCGCACAGGACGTTCCGACTACATGAATGCACCAGATCCCCGCATGGTAGTCGAAACTGTATCGCCGTCATCCGCCCGAGAGTCTTCGTGGAGACCGTATTGGACCAATAGGCGGGAAAGGAGCGAGATTTTGTTTCCCACATTTGAAAGAGAGGAGGATGGCAACGGCAATTTCAGGGGCACCGGCGGCCGCCGTCGAATCCATCCAGTTGCGCTCTTGGGAGAATTATGTCTGAGGATACAGTGGACGAGAGGTGGGCTGTCCTCGCAGATTGAGGATGCAGGTGGTTTCGGCCGTTTTCTCGTCGCGTCTGCTCCGATTTGTCAACTGCTCCAAGGACGTGCGGACTGCATGAATGCACCAGATCCCCGAATGGTAAGATGGTGTCAAACAACAGACACTCCTTCCCCCATTCCTTTTCTTGTTTTCACCCTCAATCTTGATGCCACATCACATTGCGCTTGTTGTTAGGTGGTGACGACTTGATCTAAAAGCTCTCCTACTATCTGTCCCTAAATCTCATTGATAGGGAGCGGAAGTCAGTTCCTGGCCCCCTTGCGCCGCCGGGAATAGTCAATGCGAAACTGTATCTCCACCATCCGTCAGACCTTCGTCGAGCTTTATTGCGATTCAAGAAGATGCAGTGGGAGCAAATGGATCCGGAGATGCGACCAGTGAGGATGGGACCATCTGTCCGCAAGAAAGCCTGAAAAAGAAGGAGCAGAAGGGGACTATGCCAGTCCGATGGTGGAGATGGTGTGAAAAGAATGGGCGGGAGAGCAGCGAGGTTTCGCCTGCCACATTGGAAACAGAGGACGAGGGCAACAACGGATTCAGTGGGACCAGCGGCGGCCTGCGAATCCACCCAGTTGAGCTCTTGAGAGAATTTTGTCTGAGGATACAGGGGAAGAGAGGTCTACTGTCCTCACAGATTGAGGATGCAGGTGGTCTCGGCGGTTTTCTCGTCGCGTCTGCTCCGATCCGTCAACTGTTCAAAGGACCTGCGGACTGCATCAATGCGTCACATCCCCGCATGGTAAGACGATGTCAAACCACAGACCCCTTTGCTCATCTCTTCCTTTTTTTTCACCCTCAGTTTGGGTGCCGCATCATTTTGCGCTTCTTGTAGATGGAGATCACTTGATCTAAAATCCTTTCCCCCGGCCCCCGTCTGTCCCTGAATCCCATCGATAGTGTGCGGAATTCAGTTCCGGCCCCCTTTCCGCCATCGTGAGCGGTCAAATTTAAGCTGTCTCCATCATCTGTCGGAGAGTCTCCGTCCAGCTTGATCCCGAATCAAGAAGATGCGGCGGGAGCAGATGGAGATGCAACTTTTGAGGATGGGACAATCTGTCAAGAAGGAAGCCTGGGAAACCAGAGGAGAAGGATGGTCGGCAGGTCCGATGGTGGAGACGGCATGAGAGGAATCGGAGGGAGAGTGGCGAGGTGTTGCTTGCCACGTTGGTAAAACCACTGGCACTGGCGGCCGCCGCCATCAATCCGGTAGAGCTCTTGAAACATTTGCGTCTGACACTAAGGGGAAGAGTGGTCCACTGTCCTCGCAGATTCAGGAAAAAGGGAGTTTCGGCAGGTTCTTCGTTTCGTCTTTCTTAAATTAGTTTCACTCCGTCGTATTGTATAAATTATTTGATGATTCCGCGACAAAGAAATGTTACTGCTTGCCATCTCAGAATGAAAGCTTTGTGCAAATTGCCAATCCGGATTTCAGAGACCATGAGCGGTGACGGCTTTGGAGTTGGAAGAAAGATGATGGTGGATGGAGGAGGCGTTACAGTAAAACATGGAAAACGGGTTACAATGGAATCTGAAGCTTTCAAGATTGGGTTTCTTGTGGGCGTGAATGCGGCTGAGGGAGGAGTGAAGGAGTTGAGCTTTGGGGCCCTTTTGTCTTTCGATTTCTCCTATTTGCATGCAAGTGAATCAATTCCTTTTGAGATTTTCTTCCTTTTTTGTTGGATCAAGATAAATGTATGGATCCTAGACGCCGTTGAAGACCTCCGAGCTCGTACAGTTTGCAACATCATCAACCTCATCTAAAATTACCAAGTTGTCGCACACCTTTTCACTTCACTTGTCGAAGAAGGCAATCACCGAAATGGCTTGCAAATGGAATATTACGGCAACAAATACATTCTCGAAGCTGGTTGTTTCTGATCAATTTACCTGAATCCTTCGAACACTGATGAGGAAGATAAGGTAGATAAGGTCGATGAACGTGGTCATCCCCAAAATGTAAGAACGGGGTTTGTATGTTCCGGGCCATCTAGAGTGAATGAAATACCGAACAACACCCGATGTGGTGTCTACTGACGCACCCACGCTGCGCAGAAGGCGTTTCTGAACTGCTCAAACCTTTCGAGTCGGAGTGGCAATTCAAGTTACACATGTAAGACTTCTCTCTACCCGCTTCCGGAGGTAAGGAAGCTCCCGTTTTCTCGGGTCGTGTTGATATTTTGTTCTCAACATCCCGAAGCGATTCAAAAAGGTATGGCAATTTCGGGTCCCAGGTTTCGGCTGGTTTGCTGGGAGGTCAGGTGCCACGTTTGTGGGGTAAATGCAGCCAATGGGGTTTATGGCGATATATACGTCAACGGAGCGATCGAATGCTTTTGTCCACCGGAACTATATATTCTATACAAAAGGGATCATTCAATTTTTCCAGAGCTGTTTTCACTGAAAAAAAGGTAGGCTGATCTTGATGATGTTTCTTCGGCAAGATTTGTGTGTTCTGTGACTCTATACACTCCATTTGCTCTCTATATCTGCAGTGCAAACACCGAGGAATTACTGATCCGCCTCCTATCATTACTTTCAAAATCCAAAACCGAAAATTTCCCTTCCCTGATGGCCGGCGATATCCCTCCTCCGCCTCCGCGCGCCTCACTCGCCAACCTTACTGCCAGCCCTTTTCCACATACTACTCATGAGCTTGGTCCGCATCCGTCCAGCCAGAACAGTCCTTTGTTCTGGGAGGCTAAATGCTCCACACAATATTCGTCAGTCCGCATAGTTTGAGAAGAGGCTATTGGGTTCAAGGCGTGTCGTTGAGCACAGTGCTCTTGATTCACAGTGCTCTTGATGCACTTGATTGCGCCCCATTCCCTTCCACAGCTTCATCCACGTAAGCTTGCGTGCGCTGACCGTTTGAGGAGCCTGTTGGGAAACCGGTGGAAAGTTTTCGGGAGAATGAGCCTGCATCGACGATACTGCTTTTTGTTCTTGTGTAGGTGGAATTCGATTCCGTCCACGACTAGTGTGGTTGCGAGGACGTAGCAAGTGTGGTTTCATTCGCAAGAAGGAAAGGGGAGGCGAAAGAACCCGAGGACTCTTGGATGAAAACTGGGACACACGATGCAATTCGAGCAGCTTCGCTGGATATGTTCACAGTCGCCGAGGCTTGTAGCGAAGAAACTGACCAGAGAGCCGACCTGTGACCCTGAGATCCGATGTATGAGTTGTGGATGCTGGGATCGCACTTGCTTGTACTGCGGTCATTGTTTATGGACTTCTTGATATGTAAGGCTGATTTAGATCGCGGTGATTGTGCTGGAGACGGTGGAAGTGCTCGTGGTTCTCTCCACCGACATTGCTTAATTCATAACGGTTAGCAGAGATTTAACATGGTGTTGGAAATAAGGAGAATGTTTACAATCAGTTAGTTCACTTTCGATCCCGTTCTGGGCACCAATGATGGTTTAATACACCTTCAAGTTTCAAAATCTGTCATGCAGATAACGTCACACTGTATCATACCTGGTTCGGACGAATAGGGGATGATCTCTGATCATTGCTCCCCCCGGTGTCAAAAAAGCGGGATTGCCTAAGGGCAAACAGGAGCAAGGACTGGGGTTTGAACTGGGGATTTCAAGATAACATACTTGGGGCGGCAATTCACTTATTAATCAGTATATTACTGAGTTATGCAAATGACAAGATCTGGGGAAAATACATGTTATGACTCAACTATTTATGCACTTGGAAACTGGTCTGGACAACTATGA
>JADGJF010001050.1:0-12273 GCA_027596845.1 Quaeritorhiza haematococci
GAGAGAGGGGGGGTGGGGTTGGCGCTGGTGGGGCGGTTGCTGCCGGGATAGTTGATGCTGAGTCGAGGTAAAGACATATTTCTCTTTTTTGGGGTTGGAAAAAGGAAGTTAAAAATGTGAAAGGGTTTGCTTGGCATATTGTTTGTGTGTATGGGAGTGGATCTTTCTACGAACTGACGATTGAATCTCCGCATGATTTTCAAAAAGCGATAAAATCACCCGCCTCACCCGTGAGATCCAACATCTAAAATCATCCCTTGTCGACCAAGAGCGGAAGCACCTTGTTGAGATCCAAAAACTGAAACAACTCAACGAGGCTCAGGCAAAGGAATTCCAGCAGGCGAAGAAGATGTTTGCCGAGAAGACGGCGAAATGGGATGCTTTTAAGAAGGGGTTCGACGAGAAGAAGGTTGCCGCCGACAGGGCACGGAAGAAGAGGAGGGTTGAAGCTGGAGAGGGGAAAAAGGAAGTGGAGGTGGAGGGGAAAAATGGTGAAAGAGAGTCACTTCGGGGGTCGTCATCTTCGTCCAAAAGGCCGGAATCGGATCAGGCAACTCAAGGCGATGGCGGGGATGTTAACGCCACGACCGTATTCAAGTTGAACATGGAAAAACACGGGGTTTGCACCGGATCTATCTACGGTCACCATGACCAACAGATGTCATCTGATCATAAGACTTCCAAATTCGCCGCTCCCATGAACTCCGACGAACCTGCTGGTAACGTCGTCCCCGCTCAACGTCGTCATTCCTCGTCGTCCACTCCTGGACCTAAGAACACCCTGCGGACGTACCAAGACCTTGACATCGCTCTGGCTGAATCAGCAACCGCAAACTCAGCAACCCACGAGCAAATACATCGAGATCTTCCGCCGAAGGCTTTATTACAAGCGTCTCAAACCCAAGCTTCGATTCCGTCCTTTATGGAAAAGATTGCTGACGAGTCCCTATCTCAGGGAACACAATTGAGTCAAGACAGTTATGGAAGTTCCGGAACCGCCGGACGCAGAACAGGATTGAAATTGAAAAAGGACCGAACCCGGACGAGGTACACTGCTCGTGTCGTCAGGTCAGCTGTCCCCGGATCAGGTGTCGCCGAAATGGACTTGACCCAAGAACCGGAAGGAATCTCTTCTCAGGCGGCAACAGCAGCACCGACACACACTGCAATCGGGTTAAAACATAGCGAAAAACCTCTTGCACCACCGAGTACCGAGAATCATTTTGATGGGCCCCCCTCCACGTGCAATGATAGCGAAACCCAGATACCTTCACAATTCACGGCCGCGAACCATCCGACTACAATTCAACCGTCGCTGCAACCTTCTTCGTCTGCTTGGTCTCTGACACAGATTGATGATGTGGATGCCAAGATGTGTGCTTCTGTGCTTCCCACGATGGCCACAATGGAAACAACAAGGACGATGGGGGCTTCGATGGATGTGGATGTGGAGGTGGTTGTTGAAATGGAGGAAGACGCGGAGAAAGTGGGTCGAGATGAAGAAGGGAGACAGGCGGAAAGCTTCGTTTACAACTCCGTCCGCACTCCTTATCCTCGCATCGATGAGGTGCAAATAGTGGAGGAGAGCAATAATGCAACATCTGCAAAGGATCCTCCAGCGACGAGAGAGAGGGGGGGTGGTGATGGTATCGATCCCATTCATGACGCAACAATGACCACCATGACGGAAGTCGATAAGCCCGAAGAAGCAGAGTTCGGAACAGTCGAAAGTGAATTTCCGATATTCGAACGCGGCCTCGGATACCGTGATCCAGCAGACGTGGGTCCATCCGCTTTTGCATCGCTGTCGTTGTCTATGTTTGAATTTTCGAATGTTGGGAAGGCTGCTGGGTCTGGTTCTACGGGTGATGTTGGTGGTAAGCCCATCGTAGGGACTTCAAAAGTTCATAATGCTGTTGGGAATGGCACTCTCCAGATGGAAAGGGGTGCAAATGCACTCACAGAAGGAGGAGGTAGTGGGCAGAATACAGATATGGATTTGGGTAATTCGGAAGGGTTGAGAGGCGATGGAGGTATGAATATGGATGTGGATGAGTCTTCTTCGGATGTGGTAGAAATTGATGTTGATGAGGAAGCAGATGCGTCGGCGCAAATTAGAATCGAGGACAAGAAAACCCTGAAGGAATCCAAACGCCATTCAGAACTGAAGTCCAGCAGCCAGGACAAATCCAAATCACGATCACGATCCTCGTCGTCGAAATCCTCGTCGGCCAAATCAGAGTCTGCCGTCGCAAAGGGATCGCTGCCGCTTCAGGAATATTTTGGTGGTAGTTCTGAAGATAGAGGGCGACGTCGTGAGCAGAAGGAAGGGAAGGCGCCTCAGGTTGCATCTGGGGGTTCGAAATCTGCCGTCCATACGCCGGGCACACCAGGTCCTGCAGAATCCCCCTGTGGTGGAACCGTCGGGGAAAGCCTCTCAGGAGTCAATGGATCCGCGAAGAAAGCCGACACCTCTAGCGCGAAGAAGAGACGCAGCGCCAGCACCAGCAGTAGCAGAAGCGGCAGCAGGAACAACGCGGGTGAAGCCGTGGAAGGAGATGGGAGAAGGAAAGCCGGTAGTAAAGATGGGTGGAAAGAGTCTTTGAAGTCCGCGGGTGGAGGGTCAGGATCTGGAACCGGTGTACGAGAAAGAAAAAAAAAGGTTAGAATTGCGGAAGTCGGAGAGGATCTAGACGAAGTGGTGGTTTTGACGCCGCCTCCGGCAGGTCAACCGGCGCAGCAAGTGGGTCTTCTGGCGACGAACTCTGCGATTGGTCAAGTCGATTCGATGCCCACATCCACATCCACATCCTCGCGCCACAAGAAAAGCCATAGCAGCAGCGCTGTTAAACAAGAGAGAAGGATGAACAAGCTCGAAGCGAAGGAGCAAGAGGACGTGGATTCGAAGATGCAACAAGATTCGAAAAAACCAATTCCGCATTTTACCGCAACCATCTCCACGTCTTCGTTGGCGGAGTTGCCGACGGTTGATGAGGCCTTGTTTGGGCAACAAAAAGAGAGTCGCAGTGAATCCGGATCCGCGGTTGGTGGTGATGCCGCCAATGCGGCTAAGATGGATCGCAACAAAGAGTCGAAGTTTCCTCCAGCCGGCGCTGCTGCGTTGAGTACCAGCGCTGGTGGTTTCGCAACACCCACGGCGAAGGGAAAGGTGAAGGTGAAGCGAGACAGTGAGAGCGGGTTCAGCAGTAGCCATGGAAGTCACGCCTCGTCCAGATCGAGTAGAGAGACGACAGGTAGCGCCAAGCGCACCGCGAGAAAAAGCAATAGCGCTACGGTACAAAGCCGTGAACACAGCAGCAGCCGCCGCGGGGAACGAGATGGTGTTGTTGCGTCTGAAAGTGCCGATAACCGAAAGGAAGCCCCAAGCAACAAACGTCGGATCAGCAACGAGTTGGACGGAAGGAGTCGAAGCAGAAGCAGCAGCCGGAGTGGTAACAGCCGTGATCCTACGCCTGTCCGTGGTGGTGGACATCAAAAGGATATAATTGAAAATGTCGGACGAAACGCTGCTGGTCAGACACGTCATTCTACTCCAACACCTGTACTCGCACCTCCTGCTACAGGCGACGTATCAGCAACAGCAACACCGGCGTCAGCAGCACCCAAGAGTGTGACTGTTGATGGCGCAAATCAAGTTCGAAAGGTGGCGAAACCTGCTGTCAGACTTCTACTGACTGACACGCCACTTTCGCCTGCATTTTCTTCTTTGATGTTGAACGGAAGTGTAGAGCCCAGTTTGATTGGTGTTGGAGCGAATCTTGATGTAGGGGATGATACCCGATCGCCCATTAAAAGTCCTGCCCAAACCCATATCGCGCGAAGGCGCGACACGGCGGTGGCGGCTGGTATAGAACAGGAACAAAAGGCACGAGGACAATCGAGTAAGAAAAACAGTCGGAGTAGCGGAATGTCCACACCCACAACTTCGAAATCGTCTCATCCCACTCATTCTGCGGTTGGGAACAACAATAGTAAAGCAAAGGGTAATATTGGTGGTTCGGGGTCCACCGAGATTTCGAACAAGGAGAGCGAACAACGACATCAATCGAAGGAAGCGGGCATTGATAAGAAGGGGAATGAGGATGAACCCCAGGGCGCAGACCGGACTTTTGTTGCTGCGAGGTCGAAAAACAGACGGGAGTCTACAACCGTTGTTACAGAGTCGCCATTTGTGCGGGCACAGTTGCACCAGCATGTGTTGAAGCAGAAGAATGGTTTTGCAACTGACGGTTCGGGGCGGGGAAGAGAGAGGAGCGAGGACCATGGGGATGATGAGGAGGGTGT
Source organism: Quaeritorhiza haematococci (assembly GCA_027596845.1). Taxonomy (NCBI): domain Eukaryota; kingdom Fungi; phylum Chytridiomycota; class Chytridiomycetes; family Quaeritorhizaceae; genus Quaeritorhiza; species Quaeritorhiza haematococci. The sequence continues at coordinate 4,306 of JADGJF010001050.1, forward strand.
TGTTGTGGTGGTTGACGATGACGACATTGATGATGTGACGATGAATGAAGGAGAAGGAGGCGATACTGGGGGTGGTCAAAGCCGTGTTGATGAGGAAACAGTACAGAAATACAAGCAGATGATGATAGGGACAACCGACGCCACTAAACCGTCTTCGTCGACGTCCACGTCAGCCAAAAAACCAGCCTTGACAGCATCTTCCAATAACAACACATCCGCCCCGCTCTCTAAGGGGCTGTCTATCGCCTCTAATGGATCGACCGCATCCGTAGCGACTACAGCCACGAGCGCGAGTGTGTTCTCGGTTTCTAACGGCCAGGAGTATGGATCGTCCCGAAACCGTAACCTTGGGATGAATTCGGCGGGATCATCGGCATTGGTGAGATGCAGTAGCACGGCACCTCGGATCGAACGGCACGGGTCAGGTTTCTCCCGGTCCAGCTCTGGATTCTCACGAAACGGGTCGGACCAGTTTGGACGTAAGCCGTCTAGTGGGGATCCTCTTGCTCGACTTAGGAGCGGAGGTCAGGACGGGTATGAAGGTGACGATGCACCTGGGTCGAAAAAGATTGTGCGGTCTACAAGCGTTAATGTGGTGGACGTCTTGAATGGGCGGACGGGTGTGAATGGGAAGAAGAGTAGTGGGTGGATTAATTGCGCGACTGCGAATAGTTTGTGGTTTGAAGATGGAAACGGGAAGAGAGGTGGGGTCAAAGGTGGTAGCAGCAGTAAAGTGGGCGGTGGGCTCCGGCGGGAAGAAGCAGAGGATCAGTTTATGTTCGATGATGATGGGAGAGTCGACGCGAACAGTTTTCGGCGGAGGGAGGGAGAACCCAGTTATGTGTATAAGGAGGTTGTAAGGAAAAAGGATGAAAGGAAGAAGCTGCACGCCGAAACGTGCGAATGTTGCGCGGGGGTATGTACACCATGTTGGGACTCTCCATTTGGTTTTGACTTTGCTGTACCTTTCTTTTTGTCTTTTAGATGTCCGTGCATAGCGCGAAGTTCCCTTCCTAATCCCCGAACTTTTCTTGTCCTGCTGGATGATAAAAACATAGTTCTATGAAGCCACGAAAGACGTCCCACCACTTCCTGAGCTCGGTGCACCCGCAACTCGAAACCGCGTACAAATGCATTCCCGACATCGAGTGACGGCGCCAACGACAAATACGCCGCCAGGGTATGCTTGGTTTTCTTCCCCGATGCGTTAACGGATTTCACCAGTCGGATTAAGAAAGCAGAGTCAGAAAGAAACTTGTTCTCACAGACATTTTCCTTTTCCTTTTTTCCTTTCTGGTGCGCGTTTTGTCTCAATTAGTTTCTGGGACATTGATTTCCCGAGCACTCAAGAGACAGAAGCGGAACGACGACGTAGGAAGGAGGAGAAGGAAAAAGGGAAGGAGAAGGAAAAGTGAAACATAATTGAATAGTGGATCTGGATGAGTTTCTAAGCTATGTATTTATTTATCAGTTGGAGGATGATGAAAACGTTCGTGGCATTCAATATCTTCATCTGATATATGATAGAGTAGAACGAGAACAGAAAATTTAGTGTAATATGTAATCCATTGTTGCAGAATTTCCGTCTTTCTTTCTGTAGCCACGACCTCTCAAGAGTGAGGAAGGATTTATCACTGAAAGAAATTGAGCAAAACGAGGCAAATGTGTGCAGTCCAAATGCAAGACCGACACGGCCACCAAATTCTGAAAATCATTCTTATTCACATCCATTTGCGCTTTCCGGTGAACATTTTTTGTCTCTTTGTTGGGGGTGATAATCTATTCTGAACCCGTAAAGAAGGCGGTGCAGTGTCAGCTTCACAGAAATGATCTAATTTGGAAACAGTCAGCAGTGGTTCGATCGAGGACCGTGTGGATTCAGTTGCCAAAAGCCCGAAATACTGAACGTCCAGATCAATCATCATCTTGATAAGGTTCATTCACGGCATATCTGACATTCAACATCCGGTTCTGGGCCAGTACACCTAGGAACATTCCCGCCAACTCAAGTTCCTCAGTCAGTTGGTCCATATAGATAACAATCAGCCGTTGTCTATAGGTCCCATAGTACTTGTGCATAGATTTTGAGGAAAACGTCTTGAATGCGTCGCATATTATCTCGGCGTATCGATCCTCTTTTTGCTTTTGTGTTCCTTCATAAAACTTGTTGGTGGGATGTCGCTGCAAGACTTGATGTTCACAGTCGGCGAATTGTGCGAGCAAGGACTCGTCTGTGCCCAAAATGTGTGTCCATTTTTCTACTCTTGATAGCGTTTCCCAGGGACGATGAAACTTGACCGGTTTTCCTTCCACTTCTCGGGTAACCGGGAAAGTGCTCATTGAAAAGTGGTCACGCCAACGCTCGTTTTTAGTGTGCTCTGCAATATAAAAGATGGACAGCATGGTCAGTGTTTGCCTAAACAGGTTTTTCGTTCCAGTAATGGGGAAAATTACACTAAGGTTTTACCTATCATGGCCCGCGCGAGAAGCAAGTTGTCCCTCAATGCAAGTTCTGTTTCCGCCCTTCGTAGTTGTCCATCTGTCAGTTTCAGGTTCTTGTCCATGTGGCGGCAACTGAATTCCGTCAGTTTTAACCTGTGTTCGGTATGTTGCAAGTGTGTTTCAACGCTCTGCAACGCCAACTTGGCAAGGAAGCGTTTGTACCCTTCCTCTGGGATCAATTCTACCGCTTTCCATAGCTCTTGGAAGCGGCCCTGCATATATGAAGACGTGTGGGATCGGCGAGAGATAAGTAGATGGTTGGCGATTGTGCGAACGAGAGGAAGTTGTGTCTGCATTCGGGCTCCACGCAGGGCCCCACCGACCACCGTCAGACGGCGGGCAACGGTTTGGGTAGACATTTTTTTTTTGGTTGTAGTGTGTGATATACAAAGTGAATGAGTTGTGTTGAAACGCCGTTGGACCCCCTTCATACGACAGTGCGCCAGTTGCAAATCGGAATTCCGCAACATCCCTCGAAGATCGTCGCTCATATTACCCTCCTCAAACTCGGCAACACACGCACCAATTCAATACCGGGGGAAAAGCAAACAGTTGGCCACCAGGAATTGCTCACAATTTACAAAAGCTTTTTGCCCACACCACCCCTTTGCTATACCCCAACGCACATTCAGCCACCGCCTCACCGTCGTCCTTCCTCCCTTTCGCCCTTCTTTCACCAAAAGCAGCTGTTGCCCAAACAGTGCCCTTCTTCACAGAGACTCCACCGGCCTGACTCGCTTGCTTCTTGAGGCTTCGACACCTTCGGACGCATTTCAGTTATGGTAATCCGCAGCTTTTGATGCGGAGCTTTTGATGGGATCGTTCTGGATTGGGTAGAAGGGCGATGGATGGGTTGGGCTCGGTGGGGAAGGGGTTTGTTTGCTGTGTTGTTCGTTCAAAAGAGACCCATTTGGTATTATCCGTTGCTCTCTAGATCTTTGCCTGTTTTGGCTGGGGGTACTTCAGTTGTTTACTTTGACTTTATCGCTTCTCAAAACGTGTTTCGGCAGCCCAATGTGACAGTACATGATAACCAAATCACATGAAACGACACCAGAAACGACACTGCGTTGTCGCTATCGCTTAGGATGTGCTGCGGCCTTGTAAATCCCTTTATGATCCAGCAACATCTTCAACACCTTAAAACGCCCTCTGAATGCCGCCGACCAATAAGCCTGCCACCTCCGTACCTTCGGATCCGCACCATACTCCAACAACAACCTCACAATCTCCTCGTTCCCCTTCCTCACCGCCCTCCTCAAAGGTTGCTCATCCTTAACATGCACATCCGCCCCCAGTTCCAACACATACTTCACCGTCTTCAAATTCCACTCCCTCAAAACCGCAGTCCTCAGGACCGCCTCATCATCGTAGTGAACGTTTGCGCCCTTTTCGACGAGCTTTTGGAGGATGGGTTGGTTGATTGGTAGAAAATGATATTTGAGTGCAGAGAAAATGAAATCGTCGTTACGTGCGTGGATGTTTGCTCCGCGGTCTAGGAGGAGTTGAACGAGATCTGGGTTGGAATTAAAGATGGCGCGGTCGAGGGCTCTGCTGTAGTCGGCGTGGATGTCTGCACCGTAATCGAGGAGTAAGCGAACTAAATCGAGGTTGTTGACGTCGACGGCCTGTTTCAATGCCAACTCGTTTCCGGCATGGACATTGACGCCCCTATCCAGCATCCACTGAACCAGATGTATGTTTTTGTCTTTGCCAACATGCGCATGCTCACCATCAAACCGGATCGCATGTGCCCAAACCCGATCCGAATTCGCCTGCAAATCCGCACCATGTTCAATCAGGAACAAAAGCAGTTCCATATCTCCGTTTCGTACGGCAGACATGAGCGCCTCGTCGTTGTTTGCGTGGATATCCGCACCATGGGAAACAAGTTTTTGCACGAGAGGGAAGCAGGTGTGTCGGGCTGCTAGTCGTAAAGCTTCATCATCATTGGCCCTGATTTTCGCTCCACGTTCGATAAGCAACTCCGCCATCTCCACACGACAATTTTCGATCGCGTATTTGAGAAGAGTCTTGAAGAGGTCGTCGTCCCGGTAGTGGTTGATGAGAATAGAAACAAGCTCTATATAATTCCTTTCAACGCCCAAGATGAGTGCGAATTCAAAGCTATCAAACTCTTCCGAGTCTTTGGTGCGTGTTTCGCCGACCGCATCGCTATCAAAATGTGCGAGTGCGATCTCATTGCTTATTTGTGGCTCATCGCGCCATAAAGCCAGAAGCAATGAGTCATACGTATTTAACCACCAAGGTGACAACTCCGGTTCCGGTCCCTTCACGCAAACCCAGCGCCTATCGTCACGGGGTTCAATGATACCCGACCCATACAGTCGAATGAGAAGTGAGGCGACGAGTGGAAAGTTGGTGCGGTTTCGGCCGTGAATGAGGGGGAAGTCGTAGTAGTCTGAGAGGAGACGGAGGAGAGCGCGTTGGTTGAAGCCGTTGAGGAAGCAGTGGGATATGATGTTGGGATCGGTGGAGACGGTGAGGAGGGCGGTGTTGAGACGGAAATGGAGGAGGTCGATGGGGTGGGATATGTGAGATGCAATGGAGCAGAGGATTTCGATGGGCAAGGTGGAGAGGCGGGGGTGTTGTTGCGGGGATGGTGTATTCGCTGTGTCTGCGCTCATTGGACGGGTTGGTTTTGTGGTGGCAAGCAACGAGCTCGACATTCCTCCTGACTGTGAAGGCTATGATTTTTGACCATCATTGAGAGTGAGGTCAGAAATGGTCACAAGTGGCGGTGTTACGTTGGACCCATTTTCCAGTCAGGAAATTTCAAACTCCGATCAGATTGCAGACTTCCGTTTTGGAGTTGGAGCAGAGCGAAACAGTTGGGACCATTGCTATTTACCCAGCAGGCTATGTAAATTGTGCAAGTTGGTCTATGCGAATACAAAGCCTTCATCTCCCTTCCCCTGTGGGCTCTCCTTCCCACCATGCAACTACCTGCAAACCAGAACATGTGTCTCATCGTAATATTTTACAGAGCTTGAGGTTGAATACTGAACGTTGCGGGTTTGCTTTCTTACCACTTTTCAGTAGCAGCTTCAACACTTTGAAATGTCCTCTCATAGTAGCAGACCAAAAAGCCTGACACTGCTTCGCCCTCGGATTAGCACCATTCTCCAACAGTAACTTGACCATATCATAATTCCCCCTTCTCACCGCCCTCCGTAACGCTTGATCGTGCTTCACATGCACATCCGCGCCAAGGCCAATGAGGTACTGAACCATTTTGAGGTTGAGATCCGAAAGCACAGCGGTTCGTAAGAGAGCATCTTCATCGAAATGTGGGTTGGCGCCACGTTCGACCAACATTTTGAGGATGGTGTGGTTGATGGGGTGGCAATCCGGCACGAGGGAGAAGATGAAGTCGTCGCAACGGGCATGGACGTTGGCGCCGTGGTCCAAGAACAACCTGACAAGATCTTCTTTGGAGCTGGAAATGGCACGGTCAAAAGCCGGGCCACATTCGGCGTGCATGTCGGCGCCGTAGTCTAAAAGTAATCGTGCCAACTCAATGTTGTCGTCATCGACAGCCCATCGCAAGGCCATTTCACTCCCTGCATGTACGTTGACACCCATCTCCACCATTTGTCCAACCAGGTTTTTGTTGTGATTTTCCTCCCCTGCATGTTCGCTTTCAAACCGGATTGCCTCCGCTAGAACCAGTTCAGCGTTGGCCTGCAAGTCTGCGCCGTTTGCCACGAGTATCTTAACTAGCTCGACGTCCCCATTGCCAACAGCGGAGATGAGCGCTTCGTCATTGTGTGCATGTATGTCTGCCCCGAGGGTGAGCAGTCGTTTGACCAGGTCATGGAACCCTTTGACGACGGCAAGCCGAAATGCCTCGTCACCGTTAGCCCTAATGTTCGCGCCATGGTCGATAAGCAAGTCAGCGACCGTTAGGCGACCCTTGGTGATCGATTCGCGAAGAGGATAGTCGTCCATCAAATGAATATCCGCTTGGTGTTCGAGCAAAAATCTGACAAGTTCTAGTTGACCACGCTGAACCGCTGCAATCAAGGCGAAATCGATGCTCTCGGACGCCGCAAGAAGCTCGTTGATATCATCGCTGCTCCCACTCGTCTGGTCAATACTGAGGACAATCATTTTGACGATAGAGGGTTCGTTGCGCCATGTGGCGAGGATGAGAGCGTGGTAAGCTTCCAACCACCAAGGCGACAACCGAGGCTCTGCATCTTTCCAAGACATCAACTTGTGCTCGTCGTACGTCTCGACGATTTTCGGGCCGTAGAGGTTTATGAGAATAGAGACGACGCGTTCCTTGTTGTCACGGTATCTCCCATGGACGAGAGGGTATTGGAAATATTCGGCGAGGAGTCGGACGAGAGCAAGGTGATCGAAGGCGTTGAGGAAACATCTGGCTATGATGGTGGTGTCGGTGGCAACCTTGCTGAGAGTGGAGTTGAGACGGAAGTGAAGGAGGTCTACCGGGTGTGTGATGTGGTTGGCGATGAAATAGAGGATTTCGACTGGTAATTGGGAAAGTCGAGGGGGTGGTGGGTGTATGCTTGAAGCAGCCTGTTGACAGCATCTTGGCTGGGTGTGTGGTCTGTCAATGCTGAGAGGGCTGGATGGGTATACGTCCATTTTGTTCGCTGGAATGAGCTCGTACGCTTCAACTCAACTCGGCGAGAAAGGTGATTGTCCGCGGAAGAGGCAGAAAGAGACAGATTATTCGGCACAAACAGCGTTTCTCTCACGCATACGCATCATCGCCGGGGACACTGGATGCGGATGGGGGGGAGTGCAGGTGACGGTCACAACAGCGCTCAGTAAGTGGCATCAATGAAAGATGAGATTGCTGACTCACTTTGTCACGCTGGTGCGACGTGTGATTAGGAACTCCGCCTGAACTTGGTTGACCGCGCCTTCCTCATCCTCACAGTCCTCACGTCAACTGGTTCATTGGAAAGGACTTAGGGATGGAGCTGGTTGGCGCCGGTGTTGGGGGGAGACGTGGAGGCGGAGGAGACTGGGGGGGGAGGATGAAGCGAGAGAAAACCAGAGAAGGAGGGGATGATTGTCACAACTGTCATATGGCGAGAGAAGGACCTGAATTGGCACCAGCTCAGTGATGTGGACCTTTCAAACCGTTCAAAAGGCGGAGTTTGAATTCTCAGTCTGATTCCCAGTGGTTGCCCATGGAAGAGTTTTGTTGAGATTCGCTGTTGGGCCCTGCCTCATGCCGATGCTCTGGGAGTTGCTATGCAGTCGCTCGACCACGTCAAGTGCAATTCATGTCAATCAGGACAATCATGAATGCGACCGCAGATGGCCGCAAGATGTCGTCTCACCGTTCCACGATATGCATGCAAACACGCCTTGCATAAAGTTGAGCAGCACACTACAAATATGGGAAATGAGGAAACGAAGGTTCACGGCACAATCAACATCGAAGAGCCCCCTTCCCCTTCCCTC
>JADGJF010001051.1:0-12255 GCA_027596845.1 Quaeritorhiza haematococci
CTACGAGGGCCGCGGCTCCCTCTACGTCGGCCCGACCCTGCTCGCCTACGACGCCAGCCTGAACGACAACGGCCCGGCCGCCCCCGCGCCGAGGGCCGCCCCCGCCCGCCGCCGGCGGGGTTGGGATTCTTGTTCCGTAGGAACGAATGGAAGATAACAGGGTGGATTGCTGGGCCGATTGTTTTTGAATTTGGAGTGAACCTGAAATTTGATGTTCTTTTCCCAAAAAACAAATGTACGCGCAAGATGTTTCTTGAGGCTTTGGATTTTTCTCGAATGCACCTCTTTCAGAGTGCTTCCCTTCAAGGCCTGCCCAATACCCCCTTAACGCCTCCAAACGCCTTGAAAATTGATTTTTCGAACCCGAGCTAGGTTCTTCAAACGCAGCTTTGAAAGGCGCTCTTAGGGGCTGCTCTGGAGGATGTTCGGGGCACCGCCGCGGTTTTTTCACTGACAATTATCGTTAGTTTTACACTACTAGAACATTTTCTTCCTCTACAGTATGAAAACACTCCAAGTTACCATGGCAGATTCTAATGCGCAACCAAGGATACGTTTACCCCCGCTGAACAACCGCTTCCGGACGATGCAGTCCTCCTGTCCGATTACACCAATCACCTATCTTGTAACTCCTAAGCTGGGACAAAGACGTTTCCTATTCCTTTGACACCACTTGAACGCATCGAGCTCCGCCTATTCAGACTGTTCGTCTTCGAAATCCGTCGCTCCCTGCCTGATTTTCCAAGGATTTCCAGCGCGTATTTGTACCTGAGCATCGATGACGACCCAGATCTACGGATGGATAGCTAGCTCCATCACAGCTCAGGCGCTCATACAGACCATCGCAGATTCCTGCCCAAACCTTCGCGGCCTGGAGTGGAATTCGGACCCTCTTGAGAAAAAGACGCAAGTGCCCGAAGACATCGTTGCAAGACTACTGGAAAAGTGCGCGTACCTTCAGACTTTGGATCTTCATTCTAATGTAGATCATTTGTACAAGATTTCCGATTCTCAATCGCAACCCAAGAAGGTGCCGCCGCCTGAAGCCGACGCCGTTGATAGGATCACTCTGGCCCAATACATCAAAGTCGTCAGCAACAACGAAGCTTGCATATATCTTCGACCTATGACATCACTTCAACGCATCGAGCTCCGCCTGTCCAGACTCTTCTTCTTCGACGTTCTTGAAGCCCTGTCCCGGTTTCCGAACACTAGCAACGTTGATAGTTTGGAGAAGAAGGCGAATTATGTCATGCACTCCTTGCTCCATCTGTATCAGAACGAGGGTCAGTTGAAGGGTCTTGGACCCGAAGGTGCCAACCGTTCAGTTACTTCGGAACTCTGGCTATAAGACACTGCTCACAAAACTGCGAGAACCGCTCCTGCTGATAACCAACAACCACACATTGTCTCATCACCACCGTTCAAACACACACTCACCAACAACTTTGTGTTGCAGCCCCCCCAAACTTGCCTCCCGAGCTTGTGGCCTGCATCGTGCAGCACTTGGAGGCTTCGGGTTTGAGATATCCTGGCTCCAATCTGTATGCTTCTCTCAGTCGATGTGCACTTGTAAATCGGACTTGGCACAGGGTTACCCTTCTGCTGCTTTGGAAAGATGTTCGCCTCCAGTCAGCCCTCTCTGAATTTCGATTTCTGCGTGGTCTTTTTAGCAGTAGCTGCTTTCCAAGAGGGCACGGTGTTGACTGGCCTGGAACGTGGGTCGTCAACCTCAACCTTTCCTGCATCGACCGTCAAACCTTGAGTATTTGGCGCACTCTTGCTCAGAACTTGTTCTTGTTTTCCAAACTCCGCCGACTGACTTTGGAAGGACTGCCAACCTCGAATGACCTTTCTGTTCTGTTCGACCAAAACTTGCCTTCCTTGGAGCACCTTGCGATCCTCAATATGTCACCGTACGGCGAGCATTTACCAAGGATAAGAATGGGATTATGGGATTATGGGCCATCGGTCAATCGTGAACTTTCTTCGAAGGCCTTCTTTTCGCGTCTCACATCAGTAGATTGGAATCATATGGGTGACAAGGATGTTGATAATCCAGCATTCCTTGACGTAGCTCACCAAAACCTTCGTAAGATCTCATTCCCTGCCAGAGTCCCTGACATGGTGGCAAGAGTCCTTCAACAACTGTTCGAACGCCCTCTCTGTGATATACATACCACAGACACGTCTTTCCCAGTCAACCTTTGAGGTTATCGCCACAAACTGTGCGGGCTTGCGGGCGTTTCATTTTGAGCACTATATTGAGGATGTAGATGTCAATGGATTCGAACATTTGATGAGGGTACGGGGTCCCCAGCCCATAGCTCTGGAGGTCATCGGTGGTGCCGGGTTTGTGATAAACTATAACCCTTCACTGATACGCTCAGTCGCAAAGCATTGCCGGTCCCTCGAACACCTAGGCTTGGCGATTAAGGCAACAAAGGCATGCGAGCGTGACATTTTGGATCTTCTCCAGAAATGCGGGCGAACACTACAGTATCTATCTCTGACTATTTTTGAGCGTCGAGCACTGGTTAGCTGCATCGCGGGCAATTTGCTCATACAAACAATTGCGGGTTCCTGCCCAAACCTTCAGGATCTCGTGTGGGATTCGGTGGATTCCGAAAACACAACTGTTACGAAGGCGTTGGAGGATGCACTTGCGAGTCTACTGAATAAGTGTGGGCAACTTCACACCTTGGATGTTTACACCAGCTTGGATTTGTCTGAGATTTCTGATCCTCATTCGCAAGCAAAGCTCGTGTCTCTGGACAGGACCATCATTGGCACAAAAGATTGAATTGATTGGAGATCTTACTCTTAGCCGTGAAGCCCAATGTATCCTAGTTGAGATTCCTGTGGTGACATGAATTAACTTGTACGAATGGTGATGTTGTAGCTGGGATACCCCCTTTCTGTTCAATTCCCTTCAAAACCTCATTCATTCAACACCGACTTGCGATAAGACAGGTGACCAAGGATCTGCATAGAGAAGATTCGGAGATACTTTTCGTATGGGTAGCATGATTCTGTGTGCTGAGAGTTTTTTGGGACTTCGGGACTGTTGGCTGTGCAACGTTTGAAACAAGGACGTGCTGTTGAACACACTAGTCAACTGCCGGTCAACCATGACAGAATCGCAAACGAAATTGTCGACGCTTCGAATTCCGTCCCCTCAGGTGGTGGCCAGCAACATAAACATCTTATTCCCTTACATGCAAATCGTCCGCAACCGGGACAACGACACTTGCGATTCTCTTCGGCCTTTGACGCCACTGGATCGAATCGAGCTCCGTCTGTTCAGACTCTTCTTCTTTGACGTTCTCGAAGGATTGCCGCATTTTCGGAAAGGTTACGACTTTAATAAGTTGCGAAAAAAAGCGAGTTATGTGGTGCACTCTTTACTACATCTATCTCAAAGGGAGGATCGGTCGGGCGCTCCTCAAGCTAAAAAATTCGAGCTTTCGACCACTACACAACAACCAGATCATGTTGGAGACGACAACAATTGCTTGGACGAACTTACGAACCTCGCTCCTACCGATGAGCAAAAACAACTCATAGTCTCACGGAAGCCTGATAGCATCATTCCAAGACACTCTCAGAAACACCTTTGCGATACAGTCCCCCCAACGCTACCTCATGAGCTCCTGGCCTGCATTTTACAGCACCTAGACACATCGAGAGCTTCGACTTACGAGGGTTCTGAAGTCTTCCACCAACGTCGGTTCGCCTCCCTCGCTCGGTGTGCACTTGTAAATCGAACTTGGTACAGAGTTACGCTTTCGTTGATTTGGAAGAACGTAAGACTCTACTCGGCTTTTTCTGGCTTCGCATTCCTGCGTGGACTTCTGAGCATGAGCATCTGGGGTCCAACGGCGAGTCAACTTGATAAGGATTGGCCCGGGACATATGTCGTCAGAATCAAGCTTTTTTGCAAGGATCGTCAAAGTATGAGCATCTGGCGCACTCTTGCTCAGAGCTTGTCCTTGTTTCCCAAACTTCGTCGACTGACCTTAGCAGGCCTTCCGAGCACGGAAGAAATTTCTGTCCTTTTCGAACAGGACTTGCCTTCCTTGAGGCGCCTTTCACTCCACAAATTCAACCGGGTCGGTGGGCATTATTCGAGAAGGACGGGATTGTGGGATTACGGGCCGTCGATCGATCGTGAGGGTGTGCGTGCCTTTTTTTCGCGCCTCACATCAGTGAAATGGAAGCAGATGGACGATGAGGATATCGATTATCCAGCATTGCTTGATACAGCTCACGAAAATCTCCGCCAGATTTCATTCCCAGACCAAATGCCTGACCTCATAGCACGCCGATTTTTTGACAGATGTCCAAACTTCAACACACTGTCGGTGGTGCAATTCTTCGAGTCACCGCTGTCACGACAAATGTTTGAAGTATTGGCCACGAAATGTTCGAGTTTGCGGGCGCTTTCCATCCGACATAAGGAGGACATGGATCCTGATGGTTTCGAATACTTGATGGAGTTGCGGGGTCCCCAGCTCGTCGCTCTGGAGCTCGTAGTTTATTCAGATTATCGGAGCACGAATCTGAACATCGATATGAACCCTCAGCTGATGCGGTCAATAACGAAGCATTGTCGGTCCCTCGAATATCTGAACATGGACATGACCGTTGCGTGTGAGACAATCGCATCCTTCGAGGCTGAGATTTTATCTCTTTTTCGGAAACGCGGACAAATGCTGCGGTATCTGTATCTCGGTATCTATGACCATCCGGACATGGATCTAGACAGCAATATCGCTGGTGAAGTGCTCATACCAGCCATCGCAGATTCCTGCCCAAACCTTCGTGGCCTCGAGTGGGACTCAGATTTGACAACAAACGTGCCAGAGGACCTACTTAAACGATTGTTTGAGAAATGTCGATACCTTCAGATCTTGGGTCTTCATAGTAATGTGAATTTGTTTGAGATTTCTGATCCTCATCTGAAGGCGAAGCTCAGATCTTTGCAGGGCAGGATTGGAAAGAAGGGGTACTATCGTTGGGAATCTTACTGCTCGCAAACCCTGCATTCTTCCAGTTCTGAAGCCCCAGTTGTAATTCCACTAGCCGTAGAGACTACCGCCGTAGAGTGAACCCACCTCTGTGCTTCTAATTGTACGAAATCACCGAATGCATAAATCCGATCAGACCCGTTAGTTTCCTTCAAATCGAGTCCGATGAACTTCATAAAGTTGAACTTCGAACTGACTGTATGTATGGTGCAAGCATCTTGGTATCCGTCGTGCTTCACTCAAATTCACAGTCACCCTCGCGAACACAGCCAGTCCAAAAACTAGCCACAACATTCCGCAACAACTTGAACAGCTAATAATAGTCACTCGGAAAGAAGCCAGAACGACACCTGCAACTCCCTGCAAATCCGCACCACACCAGCCTCGCCCCATCCCCCACCTGCTTCTCCAAATATCATTTGAGCTTCGGCAGTGTTTTACGACCAGCGTCGATCCATCAAACCCCGACCCACCAAGCTTTAAAACATCCACGAAAAGTCAAGAAGGGCTCTACTCACCAGTTGCAGAGGTGGTGGCGGAGGAAGATCCCGGTACTGCCAGTAAGGGTGGCAAGGAACCATCATGGCGTCAACGATCGTCTCGGGAGTTTTACTGAGTTTTGGGTGTAAAAGGAGTTATTGGGTTTGGCTGCGTTTTTGGTCTCCTGTCGGAGTCAAAATCCAATGTGAAACAGAGTAACACACAACCCCAGACACAACCTCTCCGTACCTCTCAGTTTTCTGAAAACAGACCAGACAATCGACAATGAAACCGAAGACGATCCCGTTGCCTGAAGAGGGTGCCGACTACATAATGAGAGATTTCTTATCCCCTTACATACACATCTTCAAAAGGCGGAACGATACCGCTTATGACTCTATTCAGCATTGGACACCACTTGATCGCATGAAGCTCCGTCTGTTTCGGCTGTTCTTCTTTGACGTCCTTGAAGCCTTGCCCTCGTTTTCGAAACATTATGAATTGGAGAAGTTGAAGGCGAAGGCGAACTACGTTGTGCAGTCTTTGCTTCATCTGTCTCAAAACGCGGATGACCCCCTGGGTCCTCAAGCCAAAGGGTCAAATCATTCAGAACAACCAGATCGCCTCAGAAACGACGTCGTTTGCTTGGACGAAATCGCGAACTCCGCTCCCACTAATGAACAACAACAACTCATCGTCTCACCGCAGCTCAATACCACCACTCAAACTTGTCCTCAAAGACACTTTTGCTCTGCAGGCCCCCCAACCCTCCCTCCCGAACTCGTGACCTGCGTTCTGCAGCATTTGGTGGCGTTAAGAGCTTCGCCTCATGAACTCACAGACACTTTCCACACACGTCGGCTCGCTGCCCTCGCCCGCTGTGCACTGGTAAATCGGACTTGGCACAGTGTTACCCTTCCTTTGATATGGAAGTACGTGAGACTCGATTCGACCTTCTCTGGATTTCGATTTCTGCGTTGGATACTCAGCAGTAGCAGCTGCGTTCCAGAAGGAGCACCTCAACTCGTGGACTGGCCTGGAACGTGGGTCGTCAGAGTCAAGCTTTTCTGCAAGGATCGTCAAAGTATGAGCATCTGGCGCACTCTGGCTCAGAACTTGTTCTTGTTTCCCAAACTCCGCCGGCTGACCTTGGCAGGACTTCCGCGCACCGAGGAACTTTCCGTCCTGTTCGAACAAGACCTGCCTTCCTTGAAGCGTCTTGCCATCCACGATTTCATCCCATCTGGCAGGCATGTCCCTCGGAAAAGGACGGGATTGTGGGATTACGGGTTGTTGATCGATCAGGAACGTGTGCGTTCCTTTTTCTCTCGCCTCACATCCGTGAAATGGAAGCAGATGGACGATGAGGATGTCGATTACCCAGCACTCCTTGACACAGCTCACGAAAACCTCCACCAGATCGCCTTCCCGGACCAAATGCCTGACCTGGTGGCCCGTCGATTCTTTGATAGCTGTTCACACTTCAACAGTCTCTCCGTCGTGCGCTTGTTACAGGGTGAACTCACCCAATGGACGTTTGAAGTATTTGCGACAAAATGCCCCAGTTTGCGGGCGCTTTCTGTCCACTACAATGAGGAGATCGATCCCGCTGGCTTCGAATACTTGATGGAGTTGCGGGGTCCTGAGCTTGTTGCCCTGGAGCTCGTAGATTTCTCAGATTATCGAATTGAGGATTTGAACCCCAACAGAAACCTTCAGCTGATGCGGGCGATCACGAAGCACTGTCAGTCTCTTGAATACCTAAACATGGACATGATTGCTGTCCGCGAGACACCAGGGGCTTTTGAAGATGGGCTTTTGGATCTTCTTCGGAAACGTGGGCGACAGTTGCATTATCTGTATCTGGGTATCTATGATCATTCGGAAATCAACACAGACAACGCCATCGCAACTGCCATGCTTGTACAGACCCTTGGAGATTCATGCCCAAACCTGCGTGGGCTTGAGTGGGCATCGGACATTGTGTTCATGCCCCTGGAGGGGTCGGAGAACCTTTTTGCAAAACTGCTGGAGAAATGTGGGCACCTTCAGACCTTGGATCTTCAATTTCCTCTGCTGCTGCAGGAGTCTGGGATTACTGATCCTCATTTGAAGGCAAAACTCCAGTCTCTGCAAGGCAAGATAGGAAAGAAGGGGTACTTTTGTTCAGAATCTTACTGTTCGCAAAGTCTGCAGAATTTTCCAGTTCTGAAGTCCCAGTTGCAATTCCCCTAGCCATAAAGCAGGATAGAGCGGATCCACCTCTGTATTTTTGATTTGTACAAAGCGGCTCAGAATTCAATGAAATTATGTTGCCTTTTCCTTCAAATCAAAAAGGATCGATTTTATCCAGTCGTACTGGAATTGTTTAAACATAGTGCTACGAAAGGTTTGTCAAAATGCGGAGCATTTTCCTGGAGCATTATCGTTCTTTTTCTCCAACAAAAGGTTGAACTTCATCAAGACATTTGTTACGCATTATATTACTTCTTTCACGTCAGATCCAGGCGGCTATTGCTCTTACACATCCACAGTTTGATGGTTTTTACTAGTTTGTGGTTCAGATTTGGCTTGAATTTGGGTCATTTCCTTGGCGTCCTCGTCAAAGCCCATCTTTACATTTACTGTATGTAATACTGGTCTCTTCCCTCGGTCGTCACCTCAAGTCCATTCTTGGCCATTGTTGGTATTGTTGAAAATGTTGGTGTTTATTGTCAGACTGCCTCGCTCGGCATTCATGGGTGCCGCTGCACTGCTGTTCCATCCCCCTTGCCCCCTCCTACACCTCCCTGTGACCACAAGTTGTTTGAGCTTCTCATCAGTGACCAGGCGTGGGGCAATTCAAACAGAGTCATTTTTGGAGACAGTGTTTCTTCTCTTCTTCAGTGAGCTTGGGTCCTAGGTGGGCTTGATCAACCTGCATTGGATCGTTTCGCGGCTGGTTAGGACGTTGCAGGTTGTTAAGCATTGCTTAACAGTTCGCTCCTACTTAGAGCAAGGCACTGACATTAACAGCACGTCCCTTTCATCTGAGCCTTGCTCTCTAGCCTTGCTCACGTCGGGAACATGCGACATGTTTTTTCTTTTCTTCAAATTCCACGTTCTAACTCCGATTTCTTCACTTCAACCTCGCCTCTCTTTTATTTCACCTTTAATTTATTTCATTTTATTTACTTTTCGCTTACAATCTCTTTTATGAACATTTTCGCTAACTTTTCTCTTGTTTACTTTATCTTACTTAGACATCCTCTTCGCAATTCCAACCCAAACTCTCCCTTCGACGCCCACTCATGCCTCCCTTCACTTCCTTCACCACGCCTAAGTTGAGTACCTTCCCTTCTCTTTAATACTTTCTGTTCTCATTTTTTCTACCCTACATGACGCTCTGCGCTTAGATGTTTTCTCTTCATTTTTCTCATTCACCAGCGCTCACGCCCGGTCTCGCCGTGTACCACCAATCAAACACAGAAATAAATCTTCATCAAGCCTCACGTCACACAAACCCTCCCCAAGCGCTCCACACTCTTCCGCCGACCGCTTCGCTGACCACGACGACCGCAAACTCACCGTCAACGTTCATCAATACCTTCGTCAATTCTTATCGCACGTCTCATCAAGAAACACCATCCGTTTCCTCCCTATTCTCTCTCCAAGTCTCTCAACCTTCCCCTGTCAAACACCATCAACTCGTCAAATCCAGCAGACCACACTTTGAACCTTTTCACCTAATCAAAGTTAAGTAGAACTCTTTCTCGTCATGACCTTCTTTCTTTGCATCTCCTCTTTACCTTTACCCTCTACACTTAGATCTTCCTTCTTTCATCTATTCTCGGCCCCCTCAATCTAGGAACCTCTTATCAAATGCTTCCCGCAAACAATCCATCCGAAATCTATATAAACAAGTCTTCGCAACTTCGCACAAACAGCCCAAGCACCTTCCATCCGACCCATCCACAGATCGAATCTCGAATACCCCAGTTTTAACCAAGCTACGTAGTTTTCCTCGTTCTCCTTCATCATGTCATCTTTCATGCAACTTAGCCAAAACAGTACTAGCAACTATCATTCTCTATGTCCGCAGATCGACTCCGACGTCACGCACATCACAACCGCAAATTGAAGTATTTTTCTTTTACTCCCAAACCCCTTTCCAAATCATGCCGTGCATCGCACGAGCCTCTTCCCCTTTTTCCTTCTTCATATTTCATGCATCGCATGATCACCGGATTTCTCTCCGAGATTTTCCCGGGTTTATTTTCCTTCTTCTACTTGTTTGATCAACAACACGATCGGCCACAACAAGCGGGAAACTTCCATCGAGAACGCAATGTGCTCCAAAGGCGATTTAACATGTTTTTTGCGGGAGTAGCATGAAGAAAACAAAGGGGAGCAGTGGTATAATTGTCGACCTCTGGACACCATCCAGGGATATCGCAGAAGACGCGGGAGTGAATGCAATTGATTATTTTATGAGACCAAACCTGAAGGTGTTTGTACATCGTGCACAATGATGGTGTCCTTACCCCGTAATCCCCCCACCCGTTCCTAGACCTGCTTCACTCACCATGCACAGTCACCTATGCTTGTGTCAGACTAAGCCTCCCGAGAAGATTGAGGCCCCACACTCCTCCCCCTCCTCCACTTCCTCTTAATCGCCTCATCATTCACAACCCAATTCACCACACCCGCAAAGACAGCCAATCCAAACGCTACCCACAACGACACCTGCAACGCTGCCGCCCCACCCCCACCCCCACTCCCAGTTCCTTGACCTTGAATTTTCCGACCGGCATTGTACCGATCAAACTCTAACCCCGCTAACCAAGTACCCAAGAAAAGTCCCACTTGGTGAGTCGCAAATGTTATGGCGGAGAGAGTGCCCAGGTAGCGTGTGCCGTGGATTTGGGCGACTAGTTCGGTCGTTAGGGGGACGGTTGTGAAGAAGACGAAGCCTGCGTAATGTTTGGGGGGAGAGGGGAAAGAGAAAGACGATTGAGGAATCAGGTGTGAGGGAGGAAAGGAGGGAGGAAAATGAATTGGGAAATTATAGGTCAAGTGACATGGGCGGGAAATGATCGTTATGACCAGAATGTCGTGGGGGATTTGATGAATCACATGCCGCGCGGTGAATTTCCTTACTTACCGAAAAGAAATGCGAATGCGAGTGCTGTAGATGCATTCACAGGTGCCAAAATTATAAACAAGAAAAGAATCGCTCGAATGAAGTAGAGACTGGACATTCGAATAGGCGGGGGAATAGGAGAAGACAGAGAGAGATGTGTAAGGAGAAAGACGGTATCTCACATACGATAGAAGATATCTTCGCTGATTGAAGTGGTATTTTCGCTTTCGGCGTGCATGCACTTACCTCGCCAACAACATTTTAACCTTCAAAAACGTCCACTTTTTGGGAACCCAGACTATTGTGCCGCTGCCGATGGTGCTTGTGATGGCGATGGCTGAGAGTGACCTGTTGGATCATAACCATTTCGCAAGTTCATATTTTCGATATTGTGGGTGTGTACGTTTTTGAAAATAACAGGAATGTTAAAGGAAAAGCGGACCGAAGGCCTTACCATGCTGCAATTCCTTTGTCGACACCATTGTCTTCGAGGAAGGCTGGGAGATGTGTTCCTATGAGGCCGATGTGGTAGCCGCACTGCATGCGATCGATGTTGGAAGGAGAATGCAAAAAAGAAGGAAAAGTTATTACCATTTTTCGTCGCGGTCTTTTTCTCTGACACTTTGTAAACAGCAAGCAAGACCACATCTGTTACAACTTTCAATGGTCCTTACCACCGTAAATGCGAGACTGATCCACCTGAACGGCGGATGCCGTAGCGCTTCCATAACAGCCGGGATCACTTCAAGAGGTCCTTCATCCTCGTTCTCTTCATCATCGTACTCCTTGCTTTCATAACTAATGACGCCGTCACTTGCAATGTCTCTGGTCGTAGCTGTTGTTGGCGTCCCACCTATTGAAATCTCCTCAAGCACCCCAACCGGAGCGTGCTCAGTCCGTTCACTAACCACAACGACATCCAAGTCAATATCCACCTTCTTCCCCTCCTCACTTTCCACCTCTGCCTCTCCTACCACCGTCTCATCACCGGGCGTCTGACAGCTTGTCTCTTCATCATCATTCGAATTCCCAGCATCCCTCTGAGCCCTCAAAAAGTACGCCCCAGGAACAATCACCAACGCCCCCACCGCAAGTCCCCAAACCGCCACCTCCCACCCATACGTATCCACCACCTTCCTCAACACAGGCACATACGCGAATTGACCCATCTGTCCAACCGCTGATACGATCCCGAACCAGATCAACCGTTTCTTCGCGATAAACTCTTGCGAGGAATCCGATGCCTTCTCTCTAGACTCTCGCTCTGTTTCTTCACCAACATTTGATGTAGGTGGTGGTGGCGGTATTGCATCCCTTTGAATCTGAACCTGGTTGACTTGATGTTGTTGTTGTTCTTGGGCGTTGGAAGAGGAATCCGATACAGACTTGTAGTATCGCTCCAACCGCCGTCCGACCTCACCAAGCAGCAAGGAATGACTGGCCCCCCCAAACCCGACACCCATCAACACCCCCGACCCAACAACAAACACAGCCGGTCCAACCCTCCCAGCGAGAGCGATAAACACCGTACCCACCGCCAACAGTGCCGCACACACACTAATGACAGTTCCGCTCCCACCCACTTCCTTCAAACCCCCCTCAACCCCCCACTTGCCCTTCACC
>JADGJF010001052.1:0-12233 GCA_027596845.1 Quaeritorhiza haematococci
CACCCCTCCCTCCCAAAACAAACGACGGATGGTTGCTGGATCAACTGGTGCTTTGCGTGGAGACTAGGAAAATGGATACATACATCACCGGGTCTGTAAATGACGGAACAGCCGAGTACATAAACCCAATCCTCACAGTCGTAATTTCATCTTGTGCATTAACGCTCCTAACGCCCGTGCCCCAATTGCAATCGCGATGGAAGGGCATCAAGACCAAGCAGGCAGTTGCAAGCACGAGCCTGCAGAGGACGAACCCCTTCGCTCGTGCCATTTCCATCGATTCAAAGTAGAATCAAGTGTTTCGGTCGGGATGATACGGTTGCAATTGAGATATTCCCTTCGATTACTAATCTCGTGGTTTCGGAGTACGCAAGCGCGTAGCAATCTTTTGGTCGTTAAATTTGCAAAAATACTGGAGAGGTTCACAAGAAAGGTTCGTTCCGTGATTTTGCCTTGAATTTTAAACCAGAAGGAATTGCTCACCAAACTTCAATTGCAGTTTAATGTTCCCGCCCGATTCCAATTTGTTTGGATCCTCGCGATCGGACTTTCGGGCTAAACGATTGATAAACGATTGGGAATCGGTGTTTGAAATTCTCTTCCTGAGCGGTACTTATTCCCAAAATCCGATCTAAAACGTATGACCTCAATCACAAACTCAAACTCAAAATAAACACAGAAACCCTGGTCATGAATTTGAGCGATCCAATCACTCTCTTTTGACTGACAAAAATATCGGCGATCATGCAAAAACAAACAAAATGTCCGGGTAAAGAATTCCAAAGATCGCTGCTTCTAAAACCTTACTTCTTTGCGACAATTGATCCTGATTCGGTTCGATATCGAGCGCAGCGCAAACATCCACCTCCAGCTCATTTCCCAAAACCCGACCAAAGTTGAAAATTGGCGATCGAAGTATTGGAGGCAAGGCTCGAACTTGGCTCAAACTGGCAAAAACGTATGTGCTGCTGCGGAGCGCATGAGTGGTATCATCGTTATATCCTCAGGTTGGGCGTGGTTTTCCTATGGGCGTCGTAAAGGCAGGTTTTGAGGCGATATAGCAGTTTTTGTCTAGTGAAGAAAACCTCTTAAAAGCCCACAAAGAAGATTTAGCGAATATCGGCTGGGAGATGATGAATGTGCAAATTCTATGAAGAGTGAACGAAGAAGCTCTAATTTCGGCATCTGTACGAACCGCGAGTTTGGGGAAATGGGTGGGCAGCGTGGCTGTTCGACGCAAAAGTGGTTGCTTTTCCGCGGGGCGGGTACCGGTGAATAGTTGCAAGTGGCCAAGAATAATACCAAGGTAGGTGTATGTGGACAGCGTGGAGGTCGCTTGTGTGCATGTAACTAGCCGCAAACAGAGCCACAAAGCTTAAATGAGGTCGGGGCGAGGGGCGAGGCACGCTGGGAGAATGGGGAGAATGGGGGTGAAAGTTCAAGCCGGATGAAGGTAGCGCATCAGGATATGAATTCACAGGTCAGACTTGGGACCGGTCCAGTGGCCAGACGCTCACCCCAGGCCCAACAGACGTTGCACTGCGTTGCATGCCTGAATTCGTTTCACGGCACACACCTCGCACACACTGACACAAGGCTGCGTCAGATACCAAAAACCAACGTCTGGATTCGGGTGATCGTGACTTGATCGTGACTTGCGAAACAGTGAGGACCACTACCGTACCTACCAAAAAGCACCCCAATCGATGCCCCAAGACATGCTCTGGGTAGGAGATCTCAGTTGACAACAACCCGGAGCTATGTCAAGAGGTCAAGGATGGGTTGCGGGACGTTGTTCCATACCTTCCACACCCGACACAAGCTTCGAGGTTCACACCCACCAGCTGCAGGTGAATCGTTCGGTTTGCCCCTCTCAAATGCATTTCTGCAGACGTCCCAATTCTTGATCAAGATTGCTCAAAACGGTCCAAAGACGGTCCATGCTCACAATGGACGGCGTGTCGGCGGCGTTCACGCGTGTTGTTTACCGCCCTTACAATCTCCTTCGGTCAGAACCTCACACTTGATTGGGGAGGCGGACAAAGACTACGTACACTGAATCCGGAGTCAACAGAGCCGGTGAATCTCAGGACAGCCCCCAACAAAGTCACTCTCAAGCAAGAAAGATGAACACAATGGCAACAACGAACCATCGACAGCATCATGACAGCATTACGACGCGAACATGCATCAACGCTTTTGAACCACCAGAAACGACCATGATCCCGAATATTTAGCCACAGTCTAGCTTCTGGAGCAGGTAATTAATTATTTGGAGACAAAAGTAAACGCGGTGACCACGAACATGGTCGGCACTACCAACTTGGAGGAAATGTACGATAGGTTTATGTAGTCTGGGATCCGGAGAGGAAGACGGCATCCAGCTGTGGTCTGGTGATTTAGCGGAGACTAAAGACAGATTATTGTTTAAGAGCTCAAGAAACATAAATGGGTTTCGTCGGCACCCACCCCCGAGTTCCAGCTTAATTACCCCATCTTGCAATTGTGTCCTTTTGATCTCACAGCTGGTTCAGATTCTCAGAACGTACCGCTACCCAGAACGCCCGTCTCCTCCATGCAGACGTTTCAAGCCGTCTTCATGCTGAACATGTTCAAAGTCTCACCTTTGATAATGCGATTCTCTGAGCAGTATGAAAGACAGTGTTGTTGAGTGCAACGAGGATCGATAGTAGGAAGGGGCGGGGTTGGATCCAGTTGAACAATATATTTAGAATTCGAACGAAAGACCGGTCTAATTCTAATCATACTCAATATTAATGCACAAGAAGTTTTTGTGGGGGTCGGTTCACCGACAGTACTAGTTCTGTTATTAATAGGATGGGGTGGATTGATGCGAGATCTGATGCGAGATCAGAAAACCTTTCAATTGTAGATTTTGACAAAACCGGTGACATTTTGCCAAAAGGGGTTTCAAGGCTAGTCTAATCCACAACCTTTTTCAACATGGTGTCCTCAACGTTCAGCACGGGTGGGTCCTGATCATGCGTGGTATCTGCAGTTAACGTTGGCTCTTTCTTGCTCTGAATCTCCTTCGCCAACTTTTTGTTCTCTTCTTTCAGATCCTTGCTCCGCTGATTCAAGCTGCTCGTCCTTTGGTTTATCTGTTCGATTTCGCGCATCAACAGAGCTCGCTCCTCCGGCTTGTTGCTTGTGTCCATATTATGGTTGGAGCCTAGCGATTTATCCGCCTTTTGGTTGAATCTGGAACTGTTCCCAGACATTTCCCGAGCGGTTGCCCCAGAAAGAGGGGACGCAACCTTGGTGCTCGTGGTCGCGGGTTTGTTGTGTTTTCCGCTGCTATGTTGCGATTGTTTTTTTGCTGCTGCGGAGGTGCGGCCGGAGGACTGTGCAAGGATGAAAGAGTCGCGGTTGGAGGCTCGTTCTGGTAGGAACTTGGGAATGCAGACCACGGCAATGATGAATGTTGTCGTTAAGGAGACGCGGAGGAAGTGGATCAAGTGCTGTTGATCAAGGCCGCAAAAGGTCAAGTAAAAAGTTGGTGGCAGCAGCACGCGGGGGAGCAAGGCCGGAGATGGAAAGTGGAAAGTCAATTTAGTTTCATTCCGGAAGTGCGCTCCTCTCCTTCTTTTGTTCTTTCCTCTTTTTCTCGTGTTCTTTTTTGTTTTTCGACTTACCTCAGTTTCCCAGAATGTTGGTGTCAACACAGCATTCACCACAAACGACACCACGAGGATGAATAAGCTATTGTAGACCGCTAGTCCAAGATGCTGTGTACGAGTGTCTTTGGCGGCCATCCGCATCGACTCCACCACCAGCAAAGCACCGATGCCTAGCATCACCAATTCTACCCCCAAAAGGACGTAAGTCAGCACTGTCGTATTGCATATTTCCCAAACCTCCACAGTCAAGTCGTCGATTATTTGCGTTTCTCCGCGCAGACGACCCGGGCCACGGAAGGTAAACGTGTCAATTAGCAGAACCGCCGTAAAGACAACCATGATGATGACATAGTATGGCCACACAACCGGGTCTGTAATCTCCGCGTCTTCTTTTGATTGGACCTCCTGATCCGCGGTCTGGCGGCGGTATATCTTGTAAAGGGAAAGAACGATCGCACTGAACGTGATGGCGAAACCCATATGGTGCACCCAATCCCTTGCCAAACACGTTTCGGGTGTGTCCCGGTCCTGGAAAAATCCTGGAAGGGTTGATGCGAGTTGGAGCATACACCCCACGACAATCACCGCAATGACTGGGAGACCCGTTCGTTGCACGGAGGGGGATCTACGGACGACCAGGATACCGCCGAAAATCAGACAGAACACGCCTTCCAGAGTGAGGGTTGTGATGAAGATCGCGAGCGATAAGGTCTCCGACCGCTGCCGATCAATGGTGAGACGAGTCAGTCGCGGAGCCTTTGACGTCCCATCCGGGAAGACAATGTTCCTTTGTATTTCAGCAAATGTGGCGTTTCTGAATTTGTACGTGTTGAAGTATTCTCCATTTTCTTCGTCCAGAAGCCTTTCCATGCTTCCGATGGTGGTGAAGCTTTTCAGGAAGGACCCTGAATCAAGTGCGGCTCTGTTGTTAGCTTGAAAAAAAATCAACCAAGGAAAAGAAATAAATAACGTAGTCTTAAGAAACATTTTACTGCACATAGGTTATCGGTAGAAAATTAGACCAACTTTTCAAGAAAAGGGGCACTCAAAGGATGGCGTATGTGTGACGGCAGCACGAAGAGCATCAGTAATCACTGTGCAAAAGTCATGATCAATTGATACAAACCATTCAAAATGTAAATTGGCATACGCGCAGTGATTGATTTTGAGTCACCTGACAGCGGGCTGGGGAATTCGGCCGCCCACGCCCAACTTTCGTTCACCCGCCCAGCCAGACCCAGTGCATTCACTTCGATCATCATATGGAACATTGATGTGTACACCCTCATATTCCCTTTCGCAACGCTTTCCCAAAAGAAGTGCTGGTCCCTGATCATTTTAGAGAAAGTTGGAATCATAAACGCGAGACACAATGCTGGCTTTACAGTCTCGAACGTCAATTTGGGACTTGACTCTTTTATTTTGAATGTGTTGTTTGCTGTGTCCACGGCGCGTTTCATGAGTTGGTAGTAAGGGTCGGCTTCAGAATCAACGTAAAGTCCACGGCGCGTTGAATCAATCGCGAGGATGCCGAGCATGTGTGGCGCTAAATGTGGGAAACCGGTTTCTGATTGGTTTTGTTCCGTGCAGTTGAGGCGGATACGGAGGTGTTGGAATTATAACATGGCTAGATTGAATGTCCTTCCAACGCAAAACCGAGCATGGATCTGATTGTGAAACTGTTCGAAATGGCGTACCTTTGATGTCCTTCTCGGGAAGCCTCAAGAGCATGAAAACGACACTCTTGGATTTCATGAGACCTGTATCCAGCATTTTCGAATAGCAACGTGCGCATAGAAAGCAGGCTTAGATTTACTTTATTCCCACGAGTAATGGAAAACATGTGTCGCAAAAATACCTTGTTTCACGGCTTCGTCGACCAATGGGTAGAGAGATTGATGAGAGCCGCAGTGCACCTGAAACAAGAATGCAAAACCTCTACAGTCAAAATCTAAAGAACAAGAGCAACATCTAAACAAGGGAAGCCTGTGGGACAGGCAATATTCATCCACTTCCGAAGGGCCTAGGTATTCTTACCAGAACACGAGCGTTCAAAGATCGAACCTGGTTGATGTGCTTCTTCCATATGCTCTAGAGAATCGAACGACAAAAAAGCGGTCAATATCACGAAAGCCAAAACTGGGTTGAGAGCCAGGTGGTATTTACCGAGGTATGATAGGAAGTGTCGGAATGGTGAATAGGAGGTATCGTCAACGCTGCCAAGACTGAAACACCACCCTGCTGGTACGCGTTCACCATGCTCTGGTGTGCAATCAAGAAGTGGAAATGGACCGTGAGTTTCGATTGTTTCAATCGTGAGATGAAAATTCACTTGTTCCTGGATAATCAGGAAGAACCTCGTCGAGAATAAACACCATTGCTGAGACATGCATATGCTAAGCAAGCGTCGTCTCCCCCTCAAACTGGTTTCGTCTCCCCCCATACCAAAGCGCATACCTGACACTCAAACGTTTCCTCATACAAAACCACAGTACGCGATAACTGCAGATTGCCCAGTATAATTGAAGCAACCTTACCAGGATCCATGATGGATCCTTGTGCAGTAATGAATGAAGGGTCTCTGGGATCGCCTCTCAGAAACGCGACATCCGATGTGGAGCTGCACTGCATCATTTCCAAATTATTGGTGATGGTGTAGACAGCTGTCGTCAGTTCCAAATTCATATCTCCAATGATAAACGCGACCTTCTCGTCCAGGGCTAAGCGGCCTGCCTCTAAGGACGCGTTGCGCTAGAAAGGAAGAAGCACAGTATGTGTTAGTACTTAGTATCGCTTCATGGAAGAGCCGAAATTCTTCCAAGTCAAGGAACTCACAGGGTCCATTCCGTGACTGCCATAAACCAACTCTAGTTTGACGTATCCTGGATAGTATTGCCTTTGTGTGTTCCAGTAATCGACTAACGCCTGCAACGGCAAGAGCTGCTGATTGATGTCGACGCCGTCAAACCTATAATTAAAACCCGGGAACATTAGTCATGAATTGTCCAGGACTCGTAACGCGAAACACCCTAACTCGCACTGGATGTCCCCAATATATATACACGACAGTACCAGGATATATGTGTACTTACTCGACATAATTTTCATAGGATGGTTTAGCTGACCACAGAAAACCTACAGACAGTGGTCATGACGCGGACGTCAATCGAAAGGATTTATGACAGCAACACCACCCGGAAATTCGAAACATTTCAAAAGAAACGTACCTATTTTGATCGTCACGGAAGCCCCCCGCTCGGTCATTACGATTTCCTGAAAATCCAAGGCCGACGCATTGTTGAGAACCCACCGATATCCATCAGGACTGATAAGGCTGGCAACCCGACTCAAACTGAGAGAAAAGAGTCCGGATTTAAGGACACCCTTCTTGTTTGCTTTGCAATGATAGAGTTGGATTGCGTTGAGTGAGCATTGTGCCATTCGTGAGCGTAGCCGCTCTTGCCCCCACACATGAAAATCGTGAACTGCAATCATACTCACAAAAATAAACGTCCACAGGGAGAGTCTCGTATCCGTCAGTGTTAAACGTCCTTGGTTCACGGGCCTCTCCCGGAAGTTTCAACCCATTCAATGTTTGCACAACTTCCATTTTGTTGAGTTTTTTCATCAACATCCCTTCGGAGATCTCTTCCCATGTGATCAACCCTTGCTTGACCAAATCCGACATCATGGGGATGATCATGGCGATGCACGCGGCGTTGTTTGCGGTCTCGAAGGAAAGAATGGACGGACCTCTTGTTTTGAATGGGGTTCTGGTTTCCTCGAACGCTTGGCTCACGAGCTGGAAGTAGGGATCAGACTCGGATCTGGGATAAAATTGACGCTTGCTGGAATCGATGACGAGTGTTCCTGCCATATACTCTGCGAATTCGGCGTAATCGGTTTCTGCAATGCGTTTTTGGGTGAGCACGCGCGGAAATACGGGAAACGCGCGGAAATACGGGAACCAAGGTCAATGCCAATCGAGAGTGACAGCTGCAGTCGTTTAAAAATAGTTGAAAACTATCCTTTGCGCATACATACTGCCAATCTCAACCTCCGGCTTTTGCATCAGCAAGAAAAGGGGTGGTTTGCGGTCAAAAACTCCTGTTCCCAAGTTCGACGGTGTCAGTACCTGCAAACCGACTCTTGCGATCCACTACGAATCACTTGGAAGAAAATACCTTGAAGCGCCGCCTCCTGAAGAACCCGGTAAAGATGACGATACGACCCACAATGGATCTTGTTGGAATGAGTATGGAACGGAATGTCAGCGGACACACTGATATTAATCAATTCAGCCCGTGCGGCGAAGTTGGTTTTTATCGGATAAGGGACAATGGGAAAAAAAAAGCTCACCACGGCGGAAGGTTCCAAGTTCCGTAGCTGTTCTATGTGGTCCCTCCAAACGTCCTGTGAATGGGAGGATGCCAATTCCAACACGCTCATGAAGTTTAGCCTAGTGATCACCAAAACTGCATACACACCAATCGCTCATAGACAGAATTTGAAGCACATCAATCAAACGATGTTGAAAGTTTCTTACCCAGTCACGGTATGATTCGTCGCCTGGGTTTATCGGCCACGTCGAAAGGTACGCCCACAAATACATTTGCGAAGTAACTCCAGCGATCATGTCCTGGAACATCAAAGAGCCCGATGCATTTGGAAATCAAGGTAGTTTAGAGCGCCCAGTAATTAGAAGGAATCCCCGCAACTTGCAATGATGAAACACAGCCTTCAAGAAACAACAAAGAAGGGAGAGAAGGAGTCTCTGCAGCGAATAGCTCACCTGGCATTCGGAGGTATCTTCCCACATCAAAACAACCCGTTCCCGCACAGGCAAATACTGCACCACCTGTGCAGCAACTTCCCCATATTGCCTCAAATTCGTTCCTATTTGTGTTGTCAAGGCATTCGGGTCCGTTCGAGACCATTGTAGATTTCCCACGTACACATTAGCGTCCGATAATGATGAGCAGTGCAATAGCTGGGCGGCGTCTAGTAAAGGTGCCTCAGCGCTGGTTAGGTCGTAGTTCATGTCGCCCACGAAAGAGGCGATTTTTTCGTCGTTTATCAAGCGGTGTGTTTCCTGTTCCGCGGTGTGCTGTCAAAACGGAAGAAGGTCAAAGAAAACCAAACGCAAAGCAAAGGACAAGAATAAGGCCTAGGTTTGCTTCGAATTCAATAACAACAGATTACGGAGAGTGTCGCGAAGAGCCTTACTACAGAGACAAATGGTGCGCAACCAGAAACATACTATGTCGAACCCGTGGCTGCCGTAAACCAACTCGAACTTAACGTCCTCAGGAGCATACTGAGACTTTCGATTCCAAAAGTCGACAAGCGCTTGAACGGGAAGAAGCTGGTTATTGACATCGGATCCGTCGAACCTAGCCACATTGGTGCACAGGAAGAGAATCACTGAGTTTGAGTTCTCGCAATCTGACATTTGCAAGAGACTGATGTTCTAATCGCGTGCGTATACTCACTCTACCATTTCAGTGTGCGATGGTTTGGCCGACCACATAAACCCTAAACAAGAATACGCCGCAACGTAAATACAAAGAACGCATTCAAAATGGCTCGCCTTGCAAACAATCAACTTGACAACCAACCAATCTTCACAGTCACGCGGGGAGGGACACCAGTATTCTCTTCCAGTTCATCGAAACTCGGCGTCGCGTTCTCGCTTGTCCACACAGGAATCGGTGGGTTTGAAGTCCCGTCCGGAAATGTAATCTTGCTGGTGAAGTCCTGCCAGCTCGAATCTTTTGCGACCCAAATATTTCCGCCGCCATCGACAATCTTTCCCAAGGGATTCAAGCTCTGAAGAAATGAACCTCCATCAAGTGCATCACGATTGATAGCTGACGGAGGAAACGAACCATTTTTTCAGTCTGGTTTTCCCCTCATGATCACGGCGTCAAAAGGCAAAAGACCAAGAGCTTCAATTTTTACATACTCACCATTTGACATGGACATCGGTCTGGCCTCGTGCCCCGTCTTTGTCAAAGTTCTCAGCACATCTCCCCGCCCCGGTGTTCCAAACCAATTCACCCAACTCCTGAGAAGGTCCCTATCCAAGAGTTGGAACAACCGTCCCTCTGCGATCTCTTCCCACGTTACATCAAATCCACTATTCCCCAGGTCCAGCAACGACGGAAGCAGAATCGCTAGACACGAAGCAGTTTCTGCAGTTTCAAGCGTCAAGGTGGGCCTTTGGCCGTCTGCGGTCTGAAATGGGGCGTTGAGCCAATGAAAGTAGTCTTGAACGTGTCGGAAGTAGGGGTCGTCTTCGGATTCTGCGATGGAGCGGAGGTTTGTTTCATCGAGGACGAGGGTGCCGAACATGTGTTGTGCCAAGGTGGTGGGGAAGCCGGCTTCTACACTTGCGGGGAAATCCCGATTCAACATGCAAAGCATATGGGGTGAGTGGTACATAGTATTCAATGGTGGTTTCGTTGTTCAAGCTCTTACCTTCCAAATCGACCTCCGGTGTCTTCAACAGCACAAAAACCGTCTTTTTCTTTTCCATCATTCCTTCGATAGCATTCAAAGAAAGCGTTTGTCAATCTTCTTTCGAACCACTTCAATCGACAACACCAATCCCATGAGATTTACCTTGGTTCACAGCTTCTTGAACTAGCGAATAGAAATGCCTAGCCGACCCACAATGGACCTGATATGAATAACATAGACGGGAAAAATCATACAATCAATGTCATCAATACGTGCAGATGTGGTGAGAACACGAACAACGGAAAGGGATGTGTACGTACGATCACAGAAGCATTGTAAGCACGAATCTGTTGGATCTGTCTCGCCCAATCCTCCTGCAAACGGAACCCATGCAACACCACGAATTCCGAAACGCATGGACATCATGCATCCCAGATGTTTTGAATGAGAGGAAGAATCAGCAATGGCAATCAAACTTCCGAAAAGGTGACCCGCTCAAATTCGAATTACGACACCACAGCATTATCTTACCCAGTCACGGTATGACTCGTCATTTGGGATTCGTCGTGTACTCCACGTACCCAATGGTTTTCCAACCGGAGGATCTACCCACTCGTCATCGAATCCCGCCAGTCTTTGCTTAAAGCCCCCCAATGAGGAAATCAAGATTGTTAGGAACCGCAACTTTAGAATCAGTGCAGCTCAAAAAAAGATACAACAAACCAGACGAAAAAGCCAAACGAGGCAATCGCAAACAAAGTGCAAACCCCGCACGCGCACTCATACCTACCAAACACTCTCCCCCCACATCACGCTCATACGAAACAACAACTCTTCCTTCCGCCGGCCAAGCCGCCAACAAGCTCCTCGCCGCCGCCCCATACTGCCCCGGGGACGCTACCATTGAGATAACATTATAACCCAAATCAAGCGAGCCTCGCGATCGGAACACCGTCGGATCAGATGTAGCGCAATGGAGGAGGCGTGCGTCGGCGAGGAGGGGAGCTTCGGCGATTGTGAGGGCGTCGGTCATGTCCCCAATAAAGAAGGAGATTTTTTCCTTATTGATGAGACGGCCGGTTTCCGATATTGCTGTTTCCTGCAGTGATAAAGAGGAAAATCGCGGATTGCGAAGATGAAGAAGGGTCCTTAGTTGAATATCCTCAAACCGCATATTCATTACCCCATCACTGGTCACATCAAATCCGCTCAACCACTTTGGGGAAAGAAAAAAAAGCCCTTGTCGTGCTTCTCGCAGCATTTCAAATCTTGTTTTCGCGATCCTTACCACATCAAACCCATGAGCACCATACACCAACTCTAGCTTCACTTTCGGGGGCATCAGATACGCATTCCAGTAATCTACATAGGCCTGGATGGCTTGCAGTTGGTTGTTGACGTCGGAACCGTTGAAGCTGAGGAATCCGAAATCGATATCGTTTGAAAAGAGACCCAAAGAAGTAGAAGGAGAAGAAGATTGCGTTGAGTGGGGGCCACGTCGCTAAACATGACCCTGGAAATGACCGTGCACGTGGAATGAATGAGGGGGCGGGGGCGGCTGACTTACGTGACTACTTCCGTATACGAAGGTTTTGCAGACCACATGAATCCTGAAACCACGGAAAAGTCAAAAAGTCAGTAAACCCTCACATTCATCGACGCCGCCACCCCCGGCCCCACCAAAGCAGACAAGGTCCCACCTATCTTCACAGTCACATCCTCCTCACGCATAGGCCTGAGAGGCGCCTCGGACGTCCCATCTGGAAACACAATGTTCGCCCTAAGGTCATCCCACGTCTCATCTTTAACAATCCACTCTTCTCCATAAGAGATGACGAGCGTTCCGACCGGTTGCAAGCTTTGAAGAAAGGAGCCTCCGTCGAGTGCACTCTGGTCTTTGGCTTTAAATTTTCCACATTTTCCAAAAAAGGAGCAGTCAGCCACAATCACATTTCTCCTTTCACATCCCCCCCTCCCCCTCCGCGCGCACTCTCGCGATAGTTTTCAACACCAAAAGATCCGCTCGTCCCTTACATGAACCACCGCCACATTACTCACCATTGAAAACCCTCACAGGCAAGAACTCATACCCACTCGTCGCAAACACCCTCCCCCCAAACGGCCCCGCCC
>JADGJF010001053.1:0-12232 GCA_027596845.1 Quaeritorhiza haematococci
GGCACGAGGTGGTGGGGGAAAGAATAAGAGGCGGTGATGAGAGGTTTCTTGCTGACTTGATTCCAGTTTCTGGCTGGTTGGCATTGTGAATCATCTGGTTCAGCCATGAGCAACTTACTGTAAATTTAAATGCTCGGCAATGCTTCTTTCTGTAAAATACTTAGTGGGTCTTTTCGAAATGTAAATGATTGTATTCGTGATTCCATAACATGTATATCCCCTTTGGAACAAGACCAAAACGTCCATATCGGAGTTTGTGCTGGAAAAAATTTTGAACTCCGCTTGTGTGCTTTTGTGACACACTGGTTTGAGGTCTGGGGTGGCAACAGTGTGGAAACGGTCAGACGGTCAAGCAATGGTGGTGAACTGTAGTTGAGTTGCAGCGGTGTTGGGGAGATGTCGAGCCTGATGCTGGGCCTGATGATGTGGGACAGATGCTTCATATTGAGGACGCACTGAAGCGAGAGAGATCAATTATTTCAATTGCGGACGGAAGTGTTGAAATTGCCCTGATTGCAGCGGTGCATGTACTCGATGAACTTTCTTTTTCCAATTCAGATACTTGGGACTCATATTCAGATCTTTTTCAGATGCGTTATCACGAGAATTTCACTCAAATAGCCACCAATTTCCTGAATCCTTGATTGCTGGCTCGTTTGGGTTCTTTTGTTGAACTCGTAACTTCACTTGTATCAGGTTTTCAAAACAGCAAGAAGCGGGTAAAGCGGCTGAAGGATGAGGCGCGCGTGTGCGGCTATCTGCATCAATGGAGGCCGGGGTCCAGAAAGACCCCGCCGGAGGAGGTGGAGGGAGGCGTACAGTGGGTTCTTTGAGCTCCTGGAAGGTTGCAAATCGTGGGTACCTACCACACAATCGTGAAACAACGCCTACCTATTTGAGAACAATTCGGAAACGTGTCTTTGTGGGAACTGGACTGAATTGAATCCGCACCAAAGTCAAATTCGAAGCCTCAGGCCCTCAGCACCTGCGGGCGGCACCTGGCCTCTCCAACTTCTCTTTAACACCATTAAAGGACCACGACAATTGTTGATCGGCGGCTTTCCTGTCATACCTTGATCGAGTGTAAGACAGATCAGGGCTTCTCTTTCGAAACCTCTTTCGGACGTCGGGTTTCAGGCTTCCGCTCAGCTTCCGTTGGCTTCTGCTCCACGGTTCTGTGAAACTTCTGAGCGAGGAAAACTTTGTTGTTGGAATTCCGCGGCATTTCGGCGGGATGTCATTTGCGCGTCTTCTCATCTTCCAACTCGCGATCGGTCAATAATTATAACCAGCCACCGAACCCATCCTCTTCTCTCAGGAAATTGAAGGGGCTGGAAGGGCTTAGGATGTGGTAGCCGCGTCTCTCGAATGGGGAAACGAAAACAACGAAAATCGAACTTTCCTAAACAGGGAGAACGTTTCCAAATTGTTGGCGGAGTGGGCAACAGCTCCGTTACAAAATGGATGGGGGTCAGAACCAGTTTACCAAATACAGGCTGATATGCGTGAACATATGGACTCACATTCGCGAGTGATTCGCGAGCATGCCATTATGATTTGAAGGTAGAGGACCGAACAAAAAATAAAGGTTGTATTTTTGTCTGGTTCGCTGTGTTGTCGCGGAGAAGCAGTCTTTCTAGCAACAGATGGCTTAAGGAAGAAGTTATCGATGTCGGGCGACAACGAGCAATTGTGGTATGTAACAGCGATTGAAGTATCTGAAGCTGACCACCCGCGAGTGCACACACATCACTTTACTGATATGGAACCCACTCTTTTCCGGATTCCTCACACCCTACAAGTCATTACGCGTTGTCTATCTATGGGTGCTCAGACTCAGTCAACATGTAGGTGAAGGACGAAATTATCAATTATCGCATCATTCCTCCAAGATACTGAACTCAGAGAATCTCTCCTTCTTCTCCTCCATTTCTAAATCTGAAAGTCGGAATGCATGGATCGTGGGCGGGGCAGGGACAGTCGGGAGCATCTTTTTCGGCGGTCTTACTTACCTGCTCGAGGATCGTTCTTCCCCGCGACGCTCGTTTCAACTTGTCAAGCTGTTTACTCACATGATAGAGTTGGTGTGGATCGTTTTTATCGTTACTGGGTTTCCGGTGGTAAGGAAATACTTTCTGGTTCGATGAAATGACATTTGGGGCAATATTGTCGTCCTCACCAGCCAGTCGCCGCTTTTTTCAGCAAAGTGCTAGACACGAATTTCTCACCCTCTATCCCCTCGTCATACCCTCTTCTCCTCTGCTTTCTTTAGCCCCCAACCCTTTTGGCCCATGCCGCCTTCACGACACTCGCCACTATCAGCATCAGTGAGCATCTCTCATGCCATCTCGCCATCAACGAAATTCGCGTCAAATTTGTCGGAGGTATGAGTTCAACGACCTCGTGGGTGTCAGACATGTTTGTCGATTTCATTAGAAATCCGTACAAACGATATATCCTGGCTCTGTTAACGTAAGTCTGGCGGAATGTATCAGAACGCGAAAGGGGAGTCAGGGGGGAAAGCTGGAAGGGGGCCGGAGAAAGGGGCGGAAACCTGTGTCAGGACGCGGAAGGAGAAGGATGGAAGGGGGCTACGACGTGGGAAGATGCACAGTATCGTAGCTGACCGATACCGTACTTCAAGCTAATGAGTGCGATCTCGTTACCTACAGAGGCGTTGGTGGATTCGGAATCCCAGCGGTAATCAGTTTCACTGCAAACGGGCCATTGGAGCATATGCTTTACTTCCGATTCTGGCAGCTGGTCGGGAGTTTCATTGCAGGAGGTATGTACTGGTGCGACAGGGACAGCGGGCCTCGGAACATCGCAGTGGAGGCGACGGATGTTCTCTGCTGACATTTTGTGCAAAGCTCCAAGATTGATGAATGACCTTCCCCGCCGCGGTTCCCTTCTTCACTCCATTCAGGCGTGTTTTATAGCATAGTCATTCTCATGCTATCTTCGCAAGCCCGCCGCGTAGTCCGCGACTTCCGATCAAAACACACACCCACTTCACCAAATCCAGCCTCCCTCGCCGCTAAGAACGACCATCTTCACAAGCTCCAGATGTTTGAGCAACTCACTCTCACAGTCGCATGCCTCACCGTCCTAATTCAAGTGCTCTATATCTACGACGCGGTTGCTTTTCGTTACATTATCAGAAATCCCAGTCTGCGAGTTCCTGGTTACGTCGCCAATGTCGGATTCACGATTCTGCAAGCAGTGGGCGAGATTCAGGAGTTTGTCACGAAAGTGGGGAGTACGAGGCGCTGGCCGAGTCAGTGGTGCGTTCTGTGTTGGTTGAATGGAGTTCGGAATGCAGGAGGCCGAGGTGGGAGTGCGTCAAGGACCTCGAATACGATGGGGTCCCGAGGTAATAGGCGGGACCAGTCACAAGGACAGGGACAGTCTCCACCGCTTTCGTGCAGTATCAGCATGACGATGATGAACGGAAACTCGGTCTTGTTATCTGGGCAGGTGAAATCACTTGCGGAAGTTGATGGAGGCTCTGTTGGCGTATCTGCGCCGACGCTGTGAGGAGGTCAGTTTGAACTGTTTGAGGGTGGGACTTATTATGCAATGTAGACGTGTTGAGTCCGCAATATTATTCAATACGCGGCGGATTAATGTATATAGTTCAGTGTCGATAATATGTACTTCTGGTCAATTCATACACTACCGCCTCTGTAACTAGACCTTTCGGATACGTCGTGTACAGATATCTGACGAGAACCTTTCTGCAGCGGAGCGAAAATGCGAAAGAGCCATGTTTCGTTTTCTGTTATCTTGTAACTTTATTCAACTAAACTGGGCTTGAGAATTTGGAACACAAGCGAAAATTGGGAAATATGGAAGAATCAGGAAAAAAAAACCTTCTCGAATCGTCACATTGGATGCCCCCAAAAGGAAAAAGTTCTAACGTTGGCAAACAATCTGGTCAGAAATCTGATTGGATGGGTTCGCGAGAGCTGAAAACACAAGGTGTTTATGAACCATTCCATGATTATGTTCCATTGCACGCCCATCTAAAAGTGAGCATATCATATTTAATAAATATTTGAAGACACGTCAACAACCCTGGCTGTGATATCTAAATCCGCGCACACAAGCAATCTTCGGTGCATTCGATGACCTTAGAAAGAAGTTACCAATGTCGGGTGAAGAGGAACCATTGTGGTATGTATGCTGGCAGATTCGAATGTGGGAAGCACGCGCACCTTATTGATGTGAAAGTCTACTCTTTCCCTTACACACTCCTCTCCCCCCCAAAAGTCATTACGCGTTGTCTATTTACGGATGCTCGGACTCGGCCAACCTGTAAGTAATGATTCATGAACGATTTATCAGAAGTAAGGACGCGAAGGGTGTGTCGCTTCAGCAAGAAACTGACCGTGCGGTTCGACCCTTTTCCCAAAGGCGGATTGCATGGATCGTAGGCGGGGCCGGAACAATCGGCAGCATCTTTTTTGGCGGTCTAACAACGCTCCTCTTAGACCGCTCTTCCCCGAAACGAACCGTGCAGCTTATCAAGTTGCTCACCCATATGATAGAGTTGGTGTGGATCGTGTTTATCCTCACTGGGATTTCAGTGGTAAGGAAACGCTTTCTGGTGTCGGATCAAATGGAATTGTGGAAACGGGCATCCGGAAATCCACGGAATTCCGAAAATGAACAACGTTCTCTTCAAGTCCTCTTCAACATCCAGCCTTAGTTTCTCACTCTCAACTCCGTTCTTATGCCCCTGCTCTGATCAGCCCCTAACACTCCTAGCTCACGCCGCTTTCACCACACTCGCCACTATCAGCGTCAATGAGCACCTGTCGAATCACCTCTCCCTCAACGAAATCCGTGTCAACTTCGCCAAGGGTATGAGTTCAAGGACTTCGTGGCTGTCAGACATGTTCGTCGATTTCATTAGAAATCCGTACAAACGGTATGGGCTGGCATTATTAACGTAAGTCTAAAGAATTTGTCAAAATGCGTAAAGGGATAAAATGCACGAGGGGAGGGGGAGGTCGTGGCTGACCTCGTCCTT
This sequence comes from Quaeritorhiza haematococci, assembly GCA_027596845.1. Classification (NCBI taxonomy): domain Eukaryota; kingdom Fungi; phylum Chytridiomycota; class Chytridiomycetes; family Quaeritorhizaceae; genus Quaeritorhiza; species Quaeritorhiza haematococci. Next base: position 5,036 of record JADGJF010001053.1, read on the forward strand.
ACCATGTCACGCGCCTAACGCCGAACGATCTCTTTGTCTGCACATGCAGAGGCGTTGTTGGCTTCGGAATTCCAGCGGTCATCAGTTTCACTGCAACCGGGCCATTGGAGCATATGCTTTACTTCCGTTTCTGGCAGCTAGTCGGGAGTTTCATTGCTGGCGGTACGTATCATGTTGTGATCATGAATCCGAATACTATCTTCGATACAAAGTTGCATTCTGTTGGCATTTTTTGAAGCTCAAATGTTTGATTGATCGATTCACTGGTTTGCTTCCTCTTCCATTACCGCTACATTCGACCTACTACGTTCAGGCGTATTCTACAGCATAGTTATTCTCATGCTTTCTTGGCAAGCCCGCCGAGTAGTCCACGACTACAGATCGAAACACACGCCCGCTCCACCAAATCCAGCATCACGCACCGCCAAAGACGATGATCTTCAAAAACTCCAGATGTTTGAACAACTCACACTCACGGTCGCATGCCTCACTGTCCTGATCCAAGTGCTCTACATCTATGATGTGGCTGCGTTTTATTATCTTATCAGAAATCCCAGTCTGCGAGTACCTGGTTACGTCGCCAATGTCGGGTTCACGATTTTGCAAGCGGTGGGCGAAGTTCAGGAATTTGTCACGAAGGTGGGGAGTCTGAGGCACTGGTGTGGGTCGTCTCGATTGAGGAGTGCGGGTGGGTCGCGATCAAATATAATGGGCTCGCGGGGTAATAGGGAAGAACATTCAAAGGAACCGGGTCCCTCACAGCCAATTCCGAGCAATATGACCATCATGAATGGAAACTCCGTGTTGTTATCTGGGCAGGTGAAATCACTCGTGGAAGTCGAAAGAGGTTCAGTTGCTGCGTCCGGCCCAACATTGTGAGGGTGTTGGTTCAGTTTTGTACTTATGGACCCAATAAGATTTGTGGTGCTCATCCACTTCTCGCCGCATGACCTTAACGTTCAACATCATGACCTTTATGGAGTCTACATTACTGTAATATTAGAATATACGTATTCAATAGCTGGCTCTCACATTTTTTGATCGACGTTTTGTGCTCAGAATTGATTCTGGCGGAGTTCGAACGTGGATGCAAGCCGTCTGGGGCATGATCTTGCACAGAGGAAGACTTTGACTTGCACAAGCTTCCACACCGCTTCCGCACTTCCTCGAGCACTTCCCCCCCACAGCAGAACACTGTTCAATCCTGATACCATCCACCACCGCTAGGAAATCGCCGGGATTTGGCTCATTCCATCTTTCTTTCACCTAAAGGCGGTGTCTTACGTGTAGGAAAGTCAAGATTCAAAGATTGGTGAATCACACCTCTGCTTGTAAACTTTCGTCGTAACTTCGACCACAAACCCCACACTTGCCTCGCAACCCCGCATTCGTCTCGAACGAACGTCCCTCCTATTTTATGATGCCCTTCTCACACTGTTCACTTCCAACTGAACCGTCCAAGAGAACTCAAACCCGCAAATTGAACTTTATCTGTCCATCTTCCTAGAACCACCATGGGAAAACGCCACCAAGCTTACATGATCGCCAAGGTTGCCGGTCGCTACTGCTGTATTGCCGGCGTCCACAATCAATGGCTTTACGGCTTCTCCGTTCTCTACAAATGCTTCCAGTTCATCTCACACGTGAAAACCCCAGTCTTGCGTCCCATGATCAAACACCACATCCACCACACAGTCACCGTCCAAGATGAACTCCGCCGATCTGTAAAGCCTACTGCACTTGAAGTGAACGTCGAATTGTTTGAGTCATCGCAGTCAAACGTGGTGATCTGCGATCTAGTTTCGAACCTACCAACACATATTCAATTCGCACACGGTCGTACTCGTTTCAAACCAGCCGCTCGGCCCGGAGCTTCACGATCCACATCTAGGATAACAACGACGGGATCACAGTAATCGATGTGACTGATCTTGAGGCGCCCCGGTACTGTTTTGTAAGCATCGACGGTCTGGAAGGCAGGGCGGCGGGAAACATTCCGGTGGATGTTCCTTTGTCAGCAGAAACGTACGTCAGGGCGTATTATCCGAAGGAGATCGTTGACGTTGACAACCCGCCAGTCGGTACAGAGCAAGATGCGATCTCCGTGGAGAAGAATGTGCGGAGGGCGATCGACTTGTTGCAAGACTTCGCCGTGCTTACGATGGAACCGATCAAGGAAGCATGGCCTGATGTCGACTGGAAAGCACCAAACACCACGGAATCAGCCGAAGTCATCGACCAAGTCGGTGAAACAAAGCAATCGAGGCAGACTCAAAAGAAAAACGAACTGCAAGTGTCCACGCTGCGTCTCAAGTCGCTGACCTCAGTTTTGGATTCCTTGGTAGACGGAGCCTCGCCGGCGAAGTGCGAGAATGCGCATCACGTTCTGTCATCGTTGGAGCTCAACAGCTTCGCATGGGACCTACTGCAAGGAGAACCTAAATACAAAGTGCCTACTATTCTGTCAGTACTTGTTGCCGCCCAGCCGAACATAATGCATCTCGATCTCTCATCGGCTGTGAATGTTGACCCGGAATAATTGTTTCGATCGTCGAAAAATGTCGCTCACTCCGAAATTTGGACATCAGCTACATTCGCGAACTTCGAGACCGCCACGTATCGTCGATTGCAAAGGCATGCGCCGATCTGCGGGTTTTGATCATGCTCGGCTGTTCGCCGATCACCGACGCTGCTTTCCAAGTGATTCTCGATAACTGTCCCCTCCTCCACTCCGTTTATGCGGAACAGCTTGGCATGAAAGACCGCAATCGATGTCCCGTAATTCAGATCCCGAAACGTGGGTTTCACGCTTTTATAATCCACAACGACGGATGGGAGCGTCGCGTTGAGGGCATTTACCATCCTTGGATCTATGGTGTCGCAGCCGCCAACAACGCCATCAACTATACTCGAAACCTCTCGAAGGATAAATATACACTGCAGCTGCCGACGGGAAATAATCCGCTGATTCCGGCATTTTCAAAAAGGGGCGACATCTGTTTTGCAACCCAGGCGGATATTGAAGGGAAAGAAGAGAACATGTTGCCTGTCGAATACGATATGCATGGCGGCGACGTAATTTATGTGAAACCTTTGAACCTGAGCAAGTATCCGTCGAATCAAGTCCACCCGCGCACTCTGTTGTCACTTGCCACCGAATTGTGCCCAGAAACCCTCGAGTTCCCCACAGATCAGGTTTTCCTCCTTTCTCCTGAACGGGATCGACGCATCTATCAAAAATCTGACATCAAGTACGCATATTTGGTGAAAGAACCTCTCCCTTCACATATCCCACGCATTGATGTTGACGTAGGCGGCACAAGCGGTACATCCCCCGAAGAGAAATCTTCTTCACCACACGGACCCGCTCACGGACCAGCATCCTCAATCCGCGTTGAGCCTGTTCACCTTCCCGCCGACCGAAAAGAAGGCCTCGTCGTTGGGAATATCTTTTTCGTTCGTCTCAATGCCAAGGGTTATCTTGGGCGATGTTACCAGTCCTTCATGTCGCATGATGAGAACGAACAGGAGAACGTGCATGTTGAGGACGCCATAGATATGAAGGAGATTGTTCGGGAGTTTCTGGAGGAGCGTTTTGGGGGATTAGAAGCTGCGCATGCCAACTTCGAAGTTATGGATGTGGATGACATTGTTGAGTGGTGTGAGTTGACGAGTGCGAGATCTTAGTATGATTTGTATCATTGGGTGCTTGGTTCTTGAATTCTACCCATCCCGCGGCCGTACCTGGTTTGTTTGAGGCTCATATTACGTCTTACTGTGATGTTTTCACTTTTTTCTGCTCTATATGCACTGGATCGCAATAAAATACCCTTGTAGGATTGCCTCTCTTCCTTCTGGATATGGTTTGCATCTCGTTCACGGTATTTTGCTCACATATCGTTAGGGCATTTTTCACACAGTTTTTCGATCGTAGACCCCACTTCCCAGCATCAGTGATCCTAATGTCGCTTTCGAACTCTTTTCCTCCACTTTTTCGAGGTGGGCCACAAAAGCTCGCTGATGAGATAATATCTTCGCATTAGACTTTGCACACATTTCCACAAAATGCAAGAGAGTGATTGAATAAGGTGTATATGTGAGAAGGAATCGTAGAAGTGGAAGTGTGATCATGAAGAGACTTGGGTTGGCCCAGGGAAGGGGGTATGACTCGAATTGTAACACGGGGTATATGACTTGCAAATCTGATTCTGCTCACCACCTATGAATACAGAAACAAGTTGTGTAGATTGTGACATAACCCCGAACCCAGATTAAGAAAAAAATGACGGAAAAAATCCCCGACAACAACAAAAGCAACCACGATCATTCAAGCTCCTTTCGTTGGTATGCTCTGTCCAGCCACGCAAGAATCGCCAGCTCGATGGTGAAGGAAATGTGTGATGTTAACAGCTCCGCCTCGAACCCACTGAAATCCAGCGCCTGCGTCGGACCCCTCGGTTGGCCTAGGTCAACATACTCGATATTGCCTGCGACAAGGGTATAGTGCATGCAACATACCGCACCACCCATCAAAAACGCGGAACTGATTCTCCATCGCTCCCCCCGAAGGAAGAAAAGGAGGTACATCGCGACGGTCGCAACAATCATGGCGATCGCGATTGAGAGAGCGAGGACCCACGGTTCGTAATACATCATTGTATTCTGGATACGCATGGATGTCATACCGACGTAATGTGTCGCCGCGACTCCAAGGCCTGTAACGCACCCACCGAAAACGAAGAGCAGCTGGTTCTTCAAAGGGAGTGTCCAAAACGTGAATTTCTCCACGTAGCGCTCTGCTTCTCGTCGACGAGCGATCATGGCCGACCACCGGTCTTTGAGTCCTTTGAAATGTCTCTTGGACTTTCCTGGCTCGGGAGAACCGACGTTGGGAGGTGAAGTGGGTGATTTGCTTTCGTCTTCAATGTGATCGAGCTTCTCAACCAGAGCTTTTTCATCCTTCTCCAAAAGCAACCCAACTGAATAAGTAACGAAGAGGAATCCGAAGAAGACACTTAAGACGGCGATGAGTGCGGAAACTATGGTGGTGGCCAAGTCAAAGTAGATTTCGACCCGGTATTCGTGCAAAGCATCGTAGCTCTTCAGCGCCTCTGTCTCGTTGCCCGCATAGTAATCCGGGAGGTGATAGATCTTGACCGCATTCATGCCAATGAAGTGCATAGACCAAATAGCACAAAGTCCGACCGAAACAGACGTGAAGAACAAATTCAGGAGTTTGAAACTCAAGTAGTTCTTTTTGATGGCTGCCGTAAGTGCCGAATCGGTTGAAAGGAATGACCCGTTCGCCGACGTTCTGCGCAGATTTCCAAACGAGTCATCGCGTTTCCGTTGTCCTGACTCGGGATCGACGGTGGGCGGCTTGCGGGTGATGGGGAATCCCAACGCCGGTGACTTGGTATCTGACGAATACACGTCATCTGTTGTTACGCCCGATTCGATTGCTGAAGATTTGGTAACAACAGGTAAGTCCTGCCCGACTGGGGTCATCATTTCCCCGACCGAGGAGGTTTGCTTTCCCATTGCTGATTGCGATTTGGTGCGAGTTCTGAAGAGCCAGAATAGGAAGAGGCCCGTGATGTGCACGGCGGCGTACGCGCCTATCGTGCTCGTCCAGTAGGATATGAAGATGGTGAAGGGATCCCATCGGACCACGAGGATTGTCATCTTGTCTTAGTTTCCGTCGTTGTCGCTTCTGTGGTTTAAGTTGTGTGTGTGTTGACGCGGCGTACAGAGCGCGCGCGAGTTTAAAAGAATGAGAGATAAAGTCGTTGATGAATGATTACAAATTTCTATCAGCCGCAAGCATCCGGTTTGTTTCCTTGGAAGAACAGAGCCAGAAGTTCTCGAAGCTGTAAGAGAAGTGTGTCCAATCAGGTGACTGGTTCTTTGTGTGTTTGTGTTGTCGCGAGTCCATGTTGGAAAAGCACCTCCAAAAACATCACCAATCAGCGTCGTGGGAGAAGTGGAGACGGGTTAGTTCTTTATACATCTACATCGGCGGAGGGAGAATTCAAAAATCGGGCCGAAGGAGAGACGGCCGGGAATCCTCACATGCACTCACAAAAGGGGACGGGATCCCCCGTTTGTTGATGTCGTTTTTTTGACCGTTGTATTGTGCACTTTTTATTGTTTCTCTTTTGATCGCAGCTTCTCAGGTTTTCGGTCGCATCCTTCACACTGTCCGCCAGTACCTGGTTTCCCCACATTAACCTTAATCTTATTTCCTCACCGGACATGGTGTTCTATGTGAGTGGGGTTTTGTTATTGCTGCTCGTTGAGGTTTGGAAAAGGGGTCGTCTTTGTATAATCCAGTTCTTGTTTTGTTCTAAATCGGAATCGAGTCTTGGGACTCAGGTTTGGGATCTATGAATCGCAAACCTTCGTGCTTTGTCAGATGGTCGTGGTTGCATAGTTTCAGTTCATCTGCCGTTTCAAATCGGAATCGACTTGCTGCGACTCGCGCCGCTTGGAATTATGAGTCGCAGACATTGAAAGTTGTTAGCCATATCGTGCTGTATTTCTATATTCATGGAAATACTCGGGCTGCTTAAGCACTGCGCGCTAAAACAACTTGCTGAGTGATCATTTTCAAATTCGCATTCATTGAGCAAGCGGAACTTATTTTGGCGCGCACGAAGTTCAGAGAGCGTCACCACCATGAACAACCCTCATGATCACTTCTCTGCGGACTCACTTCATCTGTCATGGTTGTGTTGGTTGGGCGTATTTTTCACATATTCCGTGCCATATGTCAAGTTGTTTCTTTACGGCGCCTCTTCCACCACTTCTCTCTTCCACTGCCTCCACTCTCCCTCCTATAGATAATTTGCACTTTCCTGTACGAACATTGCTCACTTCCTTCCAAAGTATACACAGAACCAGAAAACGAGACTCAGAAAACTCGAAAACAATCCGATGAAAAGTTACCGACAATTCTGAGGAAAGATAACTCAATACCTTACTCAATTCCGATCATATCTCATTGGCGCGAACGAAACTTTCAGTTACCATTAATCCATGAGACCCACATGGAACCGAGATATGACAAAGGACCGGAGAGATAGTCACTTTTTTCATAGAGGCGCCGAACACTTCTCTCTGTATCCACTCCTACACCCTTCCTCTTTCTTCCCTACCGGTAAATCTCTCTCCTACGTCCAACCACCTCGCTTCCCC
>JADGJF010001054.1:0-12225 GCA_027596845.1 Quaeritorhiza haematococci
AAAACTATCCTAGACTTAGACATCAAGAGTTCGATTTTCACTAGCTACTTGAGAATCTGGGTTTGGTTTGTGACACCCGGTATCTGAGCTCTTTGGTCGAACAGCAGTCCCCTCATTTGCATTACATGTTGAATCTGAACATGCATTGAAAGTGATAACTTTGGTGTACGGTGGAGGTTCAGGCAATCGTAGGAATAAAACTGAATGGCTCGTTTATGATACCAACAGAATTATCGTCTTTCATAACTTTCTGTTTGGCCATCTCTCTCGTAGTCACTTCAAACAAGATCCTCGTCTCCTCCCGCATGATTCGGATGCGGTGAACTAAGAGTATCCCGTTGATTCTTCATGCCTTTATTGCGGTTTTTCTGGCGGTTTTTCCATATCTCCGCCTCCTTTCTTGCTTTCATGGCTTCTTCCCGGCATTTATTTCTTCGGGTGACATGTCATGCGAGTGTGAAGAAGCGTGCGACCCCATTGTTATTGATTTTGGGTTGGGCACTTGTTGAGACTCGGGGTTTGATAATATGGTGGTGACCTGAGGGTTTGGCATGGCAGGGAAAAGATTCGACACAAATGTGTGTAACTTCTTGACATGATGTGTAAATATTGAATGCTTACGGCTCTTGTATCGATGACTTTCTTAAATTTGAAGAATGTCTTTGAACAACAAACTTTTTCCACACTGTTTGCGATCATATCAATTTGGTACACTGTCATTACTTGGTACGTGTAAGGGGGGGAAACGAGAAGCCCAGAATGTGTGTGTTGGATCGTTGCAGGTTCAGTTGCTCACTGAATTGGGTTCAGTAGAAACGAGAGGGAGACTCAGGGAGTTTCAACTGGAGTTGGAAGAGATATCAATGCATGCGGAGGACGGGTTTGAAAATGAATACTTGAAATCGGGGTCTTCAATCAACATTGAATTGTGCTTCTTTGTTATTGTCAAAAACAAAACAAAAACACCCAATCATTTGGATTTCGGTCCTTCCTTTTCAAATGCTGCCGGGGAAATAGTTGTCCACAAACAGGAAGAAAAAGAAAGAGGAAATCTCGTCTGTTCATCGTGATCACAAACCGCAAACTTTGGACATAACCAGCACCTTCCTTCATCGCTCCAGGCATTGCGCTTTGTCGACCAAGCCTCCGCACAGACTCATAATCACTGCAGGCATAGCGTCGTTGAACTTTGGATATCTCCCGAATTCAAATTTAAATCAGGTCATTGGACGTCGACGAATTCAAACTCTCTTTTGCTGCGATTAAATGGGACTTAAGCACGGTGTTCACATTCAATCTCCATTGTCAATCCTCATTATGCTCAACATCGTTGCATTTTGATTTGATCGAATTCTAAGACGCCATGGAAAAGGTTTCAGCCTCGACTCTGACTGCACCAAAACCAGCATTCAGCAAAGAATCAGAATCAAAATCTGGCTCCTGGTAAATTTTCGAAGTGATCATCCGTGGTATTTGCAGAAAGTCGAGATCTCGTCACAGAAATACCAAGACCGCCAACCAGGAACAAGCCAGATCTGAACGAGAATCGCAAGAGAGGACCCAGAATCGCACACGGAAACACCAGGCTGGGTGGAAATTCAAGATCGCAACATTTTGTTCCAGGAACAAACGCCAAGCCCGACAGGGGATCCCGATACCACGAGCAGCCACTTCAAACGCTGAAAGACAACAGAGGAGGACGCTCAAGAAGATTGCAGAACCGTCAGGAAAAGGGCGGCATTCCTTTTTTCTTGGCACCTCAAAGTCCAAGAGCTTCCCCAAACGGGTTAGGCGTAGAACACCATACAATCTCCATCTTCTTATTACAAGTTGTTCATTCAATCACCTCTTCCGCTTCATGCACGCGCGGTTGATTTTCTATTTGGAGCCGTCTGCGTAATGTCTTTAATTGATGTTCCTTGCAATGCAATGCCCTTGAAACCATCACACCCTTCGGCGCCTCCTCCTTTCCTTCCATTAAGATTAGGTAGCGCATTTTGAAACGCAAAAAGATTCTTTGTATTCTACACCCTCATGATCATATACAAAACAAAACATCACTCATTATCCTAATTCAACTTCTGAAATTTGGTAATGATTCAGCAATAGCGTCTCTGTCGATGACTTCTCTTCACATCGACATAATCCTGGTAGAACCGAAGATCCATTATCTCGATCAGGGTGACGGTATGCGATTACGTGAGCTGCTTCGCAGGTTATGTTGAACATTCCATCCACATCGTCGCGCGAGTTGTTCCGAACGGGCCCATGATGTGAGACGAAGAGGATACTCTGAGGGAGCACGGCCAGAAGACCTCACCATCACATCTTCTACGTGCACGGCATAGCTCTCAATGGTTTCACGGATTTGACGCATCGTCTTCATCATACCACGCATATGTGATGAAACTCTCCTTCCAAAGCGCATGGTTGTTTAATGACGACAGAATGCAGTGCTTGATGACGACATTGGTGCATACCTAACTGAAAGAGTACCCAACGGCCCATGCAAAAAGTCAAACACCTGAGCACGGTGTGAGCGTAGGTAGTCTATATCAAGGGATGGGGGAGGCCCGTGGATCGGGCCAATGCGGGATTTCGCAAATCTTCTGGTTGTGAGGCGAAAGTGACGTCGTTCACCACTTCAAAGGTTTTATTGGGGTGAGGGGAAACGGTGTGGGGTTCTGTTTGTGGACGTTGGGATAGTTCACAGATGGCGTGGACGGCTGGCAGGTGTTTGCGTGATGGAGTTGACGGTGGTATAGCGTGAATGAGGTGCCCAAACAAATGTTGTTGAGCTCTCGGGCGAAGGTCGTGTGGTGTGCAAGAGAATTGAGCGAGGCGACTAAGTGAGTGAAAATGTAAGAGGGAGGGTAAGCTTCACAAAGCAAAGTTTAATTAACTTGTGAGAAATTTGGAACGCCACTCAACTCGACTCTTGTGCGAAGGTCAACGCATGCCAAAAGCACCCACAGGAACCGAAGTGGGTTGATGCGACGACTATTAAACCTTCAGTGGGTTGATGCAAAGGCGCTGGTAATCTGGAGGTCACGTCGACGGATGCCGCTAATCAATTGAAGCGACGCTGTTGAGATGAGGTTGCGGGCGGCTCTGTTAGAGAGGTCGCACTGGCGGAAGAGATTGGTGGGGTAATGCCGACGAGTGAGCGTAAGCAAAGGTTTACAGTGACCAGGAAGATATCGGTAGTAGTTGCGGAGACTCTGCCTCCGAGGTGTTCTGCTGGCTTTGAGGCTGCTGTATACGTGGTTCTCAAACATTGCGACAAGGGCCGCGGACATTGGAATGTCGAAACAGTTCAACGGATTCAAACCAAACCAAAACCCTACATTATTCGTTGAAGCAGTTGCAAAGGTGGTTCGTTCGTTGCCTCCTGTGTCATTCGACCGATTGTGTTGCTGACCTGTCCACATTTCATATTCGACCCTACAGGAGGCCTGCGACAGCAAGACTTACGAAGACGTAAAGACTGATTCGGGAAATGAGGGGGCAACTGGTGAATGGGTTTGGGTGATGGGACGTCGATTTGCTGATACAGGCTTTCCACCGACCTGGACTTGTGCCGAGCTAACTCTGGTTAGTCTATCACCCCGTTGAGTACGCTGGGCTGAAGATAACATGGGGCTCTTTTCAGACGCGCAAACTGAAGCTTGCTTCAGAGTACTAAATTGAGTTCGTTTCTTCCCCACAACTCGCCGGCTCTTCACTGTCCGATGGCGATATGTTACAGCAAAGTTGTGTTTGTTCAAGAAAGCTAAACGCTACCTGTGAAGTCGTGCATTGCGCCACAGTCAACGTTTGAGATTCCTGGGCGAAAGCAAAACGGCGATTTAACAGGCACAATTCCCTTATGTTCGGTAAATATGAGCACATCCAGATGGGTTTTTTGGAACCAGCTGTTTGACCTTAAGATTCACGTCTAAGTCATCAGAGAACGTGTAGTCAGCGGATTCTATTTGAAATGGGCCAAGATGAATAGAAGAGAAACTCGTGCGTCAATGGTATCTGCCTTCAAAGGAACTTGCTCTGTTCAGGCCGGAGTGTCCAAGGTTTGTTTGTGAGTTCTGCATCAGTGCTTATCTTTTCACTTATTCTCCCGCAGAGGATACAAAAGAAAGAAGTCGTCTCTCAATTATGGGTGCCGGTTTCAAACGGGTAAAGTACCCCACCGCAACTCACATTCAATGACTCAAGAAAGTGTTTGGTTAGGCGGGGCGTAGGATGGGAGATGTCACGGGTGAGTTGCTTCAAGTTGAGGGGAGGTTTTTGGATGTTTTCGAATCACTGCAGACGAAACAGTACCGTAAGCCTTTCCTGGGCGTTGAGGTCAGGCATGGCGGGTTGAAGAGAGATCACTGTTGAAAAGACACCAGCCGGTGTTGACTGCATCGCCTGTGCACAATCTGTGGTCATTGATCCTTGTGATCATGATCAGTCTCTAAATTTCTCGATTCATTCTTGAAACCGTTGACATTTACGTTCAACTCTATTAGGAATTTACCGCGAACCGTTAACAGTTCAATTAAGCACATATTACTTTGGAAGCGGTCGAGATCTATATCCACGGGCACCCCATTCAATGCAATACCCATTCCGGTATGTTGGTTTCCCCAAACCTTCGTACCCCCCTCTCCCCCCAACACCCAACGATCTAACGTCGTTTGGACAGAGATCTTAGGATGAGCAGACGGGGGAATGAGGGTGAGTTGCGGGTGGGCTGCCGGTCTAGATATTGCTGTCATTCGTTTCACATAATCAAAAGCTGACGATTTCTGTCCTCATTCGCCATATCTCTCCCCCAGATCTTCCATTTTCGAACATCAAGCCTCAGATGCGGGGGCTTGTTCTGCTGCCGCCACCCCAGAGGGTACCGAAATCAGCCTAAATCACATTGATTCCGCCGTCGCGGTGGTGTTTGTGGCCGCCCTGTGATTACCCCCGAATCAATTGCAGGCGAGGAACCAGACTATGCGAGGACCCCCAAACAGGAATTTTCCATCACCCGTCATGTAGAATGCATCATAACAGATGGACACCAACATACTAAGCGTCGACACCTGTCAATCCTCCCGTAAATACTGATCAGGTGAAATTCGTATGGATAAGGGTGCGAAAAGACTATCGATTTTCCCTCCTCTCAAAGCAAGACGTGTGTTGGCGAAGGGGATGGATCGCTTTGAGGTTGTGGGAGTCATCTTGGAGAATGGAGAAAGTAACATAATACGGAGGGGCGCCAGGTGGAATTGGCATTTTGGGTTGCTCTGGAATAATCGCAATGTAACCACAATGCTGGGAAGAGGGTTAAGTGGTGATCATTGTTGGGACGGTTGCGCTTTGGTACTGTTCATGTACGAAGTCTCGCGTTTTATGTGAGAGAGCTGAGAAAAATGCGTTTTTATGGTGGTGATTGGACCTGCTCACGGTTTTTTCCACCCTTGCACGTTCTCAGTTATGGAAGTAAGGTTCGCGATGATAGGAGAGATACAGTTGATCCCCTCTGTGGCCGAAACCACATAATCGGTACCGCAGCGATCGCCGCTCATGCAATGGTCGTTCGCCATTGTTCCTGATGGGGACTGTGGTCATGATGAATTGGCACGATTTAGTATATTTTCATATCGGAGCAGTGCAGCTTTGCAACTTTCGCTTTGGTGAATGGCTCTTGCTTCCTTCTCCAAGTCGCTGAGCCCACCCAGAGAATCTTCAGTTTTCTTTGGCGGGGGTGGGAGTCAGGGTGGGAGTGCAGGTCGGAGTTCCAAACGTTGTGACACGATTGTATTACACAGCAAGTCATTATACTTGTCGATTTCTTCAAGACCTTGGAACAGAGTTTCAGTAGTGGGGCGTCACCATTCGAGGATGGATGGAAAGGCAAACTACATTCAGTATTGACGTTAAGTCTATTTTGCCAGGCGATGACCCAATTGCAACTCGAACTTAAGGAATTCCACATCTATTCGCACCATGACCCAACTCGGAATGAAAAGCAATCCACAACCCAACTCATCATCTTCCCCATCTACCTAAAATAACGTTTTTCAAAAAGCTGACGAACCGAAAGCGGGGGCACGAGGTCAAAATCACCGAAAACTAGACCCATTTAGCTGTACATCTTCCTACTCCTCTCGTTCCTGCTGCGCTTTCTTGCCATTTGTGCGAGCCCTCAATCCTTGCATCTTGTGGCGAAACTGGGAGAGCGTCAACCCCAAGCGCCGGGTCAGGGAAACGACACCCCTTTTTTCCGTAGATTCATGAGTCTGCGCGTGACCAACAGATGTTTTGTTTGCAAGAATGGTTGCGGCTTCGCTTTTCTTCAGCGGTGCACTGAGGCTGGGGTTCATTCGCCTTTAGTAAATGAATGTTGTCAAATAAGAGAAGAGGCAAAGGAAATACGAAAATATGAGATTCTTTTTTTCGCTTTTGACCAGAGTTTGAGGACGAGCACTTTTTAAACTTTGAACAAATAAAATGTGGCATTTTTGAGTCACTTACTCTTGGTGGAACGGTTGTGGGCGACTCATAAACCGTTTCGGCGGGGATTGCGTGGTATTGAGGCTCACGTACATCTGACTGTGGACCTTAGTTTTTTGTGATCCAATGATTACCATGCCCTGCGTGAGGCGCAAGCTGTTCTCCATACGGCTGTATGGCTGAAGGGATTAACATAGGAAGTTGAATGGTGTGAGACCAATGCAGTTTCTGCTTGATGCGGAACAAACGATTTCTGATACACAGCATACCAGTCATAGACGCAGCGGAAAACACATCCATTGCTTCTTCTTCTTCAGAAACAGATGGACGACGAGCCTCCTGTGCCATTAGGCTAAACTGAAGAACAAACATATCACTTTCAGCCTTCACTTTGTCGTGTTTGCTTTTCCAGTGTTGTGCCTCCTGATTTGCGCTAAAGGCTTCATTAAGAATCCGACCATAAAGAGACCACCAGGCCTGGTCCGCTTGCTCGGGATTCAGACCATGTCCTAGATCGGGGCCATATCCGACTGCCAAAGACGTCCTTGAGTATGGGGTCTCAAATTGTTCTTGTGATGTTTGATATGGGTTGGTGTTTGCGTTCGGGAAGCTGCTGGGGTAAGATGCGTGCGAAGTCTGCAGCTGGTCCATCCCAACGTGGAAAGCGGTCTGCTGATCACCATTGAAAGCCATTCCGTTTACATTCCTGGCCCTCACCAATCATCTGACCTTTATTTATGCGTTCATGCTATTGGGTTTCACCGCGAAATAAAGGAAACAAACTCATTCCGAAATTCAGCAAAATCCAACAACTTCTCATCAACCACCAAAATCTGAACGACTCACATACTCGTTGTTCCTTCGGCAAGTAACGGCACTTTCTCTTCTGGTTCTCTTCCGCCTCCATTCAACCTTCCTAAAACATCCGATGGAACAATACCCAACGATGTCTGCAATTGACGAAACTGTGAGTTCTAATTATAAGACTAAAGGGAGATTTGCATACATTCTTTCGCATCGTTTTCTTGAACCTTCCTCTTTCTCATTCACTTCTCAATCCCTGATTGCAGCCAAGACAGGGATCTGACGTTCGCTCACCGTCAACGGTCCCACCTGCCTTTCAGGGAATGTCTCCGTTTACAGCTGACAACAGAGCAGAAATCTCGGCGGAAACGTTGTATCCGCAGCCACGGACAGACGAGAACGTTAAGGGGAAGACATCAAGCCAGAACCTGCGATTCTGTAGCAAATGTACCGTGTCCTTCCTCAAGCGTTTGGACAAGCTTCAACAGAACATTACGCGGACCAACCAGAAACCACAAGTGGTAGCTGCTTCGGACCTAAGTGAACCCGTCGATGAAAAGAACCCAGCACAACGCCGCAAGCGATGGAAGTCCAGCCCGTCGCCAGTGGACGCGGAGGCATGGATGCTCTCAGGAATGGCTCACAAGAGCAAGAAATGGAGAAAAGGAAGATCGGATTTCTGATGATGCGACGATGGGTCAAGGCGGGTTTCGGAGGCGAATAAGATGCAGTTTGAAATTTCTATTGTATCAAGCCAGTTTTTGCTCTTTTCAAAGATTCAAATATGAAGGTAGTCAAGGAGTCTTTGAGTGTCGCTTCACATGGTTGTAGAGAATCACATGGGTTCTGGACCGTCTAGTCCGTATTTCAAATAATACTCTTCAACACTTCAAAGTTTTAGGATCATGTATACGCAGCAGTCCTCAGTAACTCCGTCGTTCATTTGGTGTGCCCGTTGTGTCGCACACGCTCTGAGCTCCGCTCCGCTCTTTACTTACTTCCCTACCCTCTCGCTCTACTTCGCCACCTATAGATATATACAAGATCTGCCAATTTTTAATGATCACCGCAAGTCCGATCTTATATGCACTACATCTTCTCAACCCGTTCATATAAACTCTTCGCATCTCTCGGAGGATTCCTGCCGGACTATCCGTCGACGTCCAGTTCACGTCCGTTTCCATCCCTTATGGAGGGCAGATCTACATGTAACAACCCACACACACAAAACGACCCAGACAAGCTCGGCAAGTGGTGGACATTGTCGAAGAATTGTACGGTTGGCGCACCGGAGACACCACGATAGTTCAAGGGGATGTAATGGAAGGCTCGTTGACTGGGCAGATATGTATCGGTGATCATGCGAGAGATACATCACGTTGGTGAACGTAGCGGGAATGTCAAACAGCGAGGCGATGCACATGGCGCAACAATTCCCCTAGCCGCGCGGTTCGGAAAGAGATATGAGTTCGAGGGATTCGACGACTTCTGACTTCGATGATATCGATGTCGGGACCTCGTACGGGACGTGAACAACGCTCTGCCAGTTCTAAACGCCCTTGCTCTGGGAGTTTCTGTGTGGATGCTTTCGTGGGCGGTACTCAAATCAACAAGCCAAGTACGCGGGGATTGAGTGCTGTGGCATATGCACTGGAATAGGAGGGTGTCCCGGGTTACCAGCTGGTTGGACCTGAATGCGTAGGAACGGTGCTTTGAGGAAGAGGCGGTAATGAACCGACGACAAATCGCGACGGAGTTCCGTTCAAAAACGATAAGCATCGCATCCGTGAAGTGAAGATTGGCGAGGTCGTGGCAGTAGCTTGACGAAGAGTCGCACGTCAGGTATATACTTGACTCTATGTGGGTGTTGCGGAGGGGGAGGGTAAAGTTGAAGCGTATGGGAGGAAGCGCTCATATCGGGTAGGAGGGACCGTGGATGAAGCAGGCGGGAGCGGATAAAATACTGAATGACTCATGAACCGCACCGCATGATCGTCCACCGATTGATTCGCTGAGACCTTGCAGCGTCCGTGGTTATCGTCCTATCGGGTAGGAGCCTAGGAGGGACGGTGGTTGAAGCCGGTGGGAGACGCCTCTGCCGAACGGCGGTAAGACACCGAAAGACTCATGCACCGCATGAGCGTCCACCGATCGACTCGCTCAGACCTTGCAACGTCCGTGGTTATCGCCCTTCGCGTTCCAGCGGTCCCCACTGTCCCCTGTCAAGCGTCCACCGAAGCCCGAAATTTGAATCCGGTTTGCTGAGTTGGTACACATCCAGTCGACTCTACCGTTTCACCTGGATCACTCGCTGCAGTACGACTCCTCCTCCGACTTCTTTCTTTCGTCCCTCGACTTCCATGCGACCTTTCAAGGGTGAATGTCTATCCCCATTGTGTGACCAAACCTCCCTTGAGAATTCTATCGTGATGCCGCTGTCAGTCGTTAACCTCAACCCGGACGTCGTAGTCGTTGTTAGCCATATTGAAAGAGACGTGGAGTTCGCACAGCCGCAGGCCATCCTTCAGAGGCGAGGTTTCAGTGGCACCCACTCAACCATCCAACTCGAAAAGAACCGAGTGGGAGAACTGGCGGCCCGAAAGTACATGCAGAAGGCATACCAAGAAATACTCCTGGGCGACACAAGGAACTTGGCAACTGCGGAGGTGGAGCTTTTGCGGGCCGTCACGGGGATCCCACACATGCCAACTTTTCTTGGGTCAGCGCAGGCAAACGACGTTGTCTACTTCTATTACAAGCCCTGGGGGACCCGCACGTTGCGACAGTTCTTAGACCATCCCTCGACCAACCACCCATGCCACACACACCAACAACTAGCTGCTCAGTACATGTTATGCCTCTCACGCGCATTGCACCTCCTCCACGCGTCTCGTCCTCCAATTATGCATCGTGACCTGAAACCTGAGAACTTCATGCTCACTGAAGATGATGAAATTTTCGTCATGGACTTTGGAGTGGGAAAACTATGCGTCGTCGACTCAACTGCATCTTCAAGCTACGTCCGTACCAAAGATTACATGGCGCCGGAGATTGTGAGAGGTAACCGCCACAGTCGGACTGCGGAGGCAGCTTAGGTGCGGTTTTCGTCGAACTTTTCACAGTCTTGAGCGGGCTAAAAAAGAGCGGCCTTGACCGAACTCGAAAGAAACGCCCATACTCGCGATGTGTGCAGCGGGTCCAGAAATTTATGGATGCAGTTGTTCAGGCGAACCCCAACGTTGCGGCCTATAAAGAAATGATCAACCAGATGTTGGCGGAGAACCCTCTTGATCGTCCTACCTTTGCCGAAGTCCATGAGCACTTGAGAGAGCTACAACCCTCATACAGCTGCTGTGCAGACGAACTTCCTTATGAAGATGAGGACTCCATTGATAGCCAACCCACC
This sequence comes from Quaeritorhiza haematococci, assembly GCA_027596845.1. Taxonomy (NCBI): domain Eukaryota; kingdom Fungi; phylum Chytridiomycota; class Chytridiomycetes; family Quaeritorhizaceae; genus Quaeritorhiza; species Quaeritorhiza haematococci. Next base: position 10,700 of record JADGJF010001054.1, read on the forward strand.
ACTGATTCGACATCCTCCTCTGACAACGACTTCGACGAAATCGTGAAGGACGCAACCCCATAGAATTGAGGAGCTCGACGAATCTTGTGTGAGGATGATGTTAACTTTCTCAAACGTCTTTCATTTGCGTTACTTTCCTCCTTCTTTTCTTCTACTTTGTCTTTCCTTTCAATCTCATGTTTTCGTAATGATATTCTCCAAAGATAGAGTCGGACAATCGACAAATAAAGTGGCATTGAACCATGATTTTCACACCCACCAATATCGTTTGATCTTGACGGATCAGCTGAGCATGCGTACGTGTACTCGGCCAGCGGTCAAGTATTTTCGACTGCGTGGGATAAGAGTCCGAGCGGCAATTCGTTCTCGAAGAGGAAAAAGGCGTGCAAGCAAAAACCTCGCGTGAAATCTTTCTTCGACAAAAGAAAAAACCGATCTTTATTCGAGAGTTCACTGTCTACATACACAAAAACATTTCGTGAAAAGAAAAGCGAGTCCCTCCGCGTCTCGCCTAAGGCTTTTACTATCAACCCTTCCCCTCCACTTCTCCCATCCCTTCATTGTTCTTATTTGCTGCAGAAGTGCACGCAAAGGGTGCAGGTCGTCGTCCGAATGTGGTTTCACAATCTACAAGTAGTGGGTGGTGACGAGCATTATGTTCCAGATAGAGAAGTCATGCATGATAGGTGTTGTCGGATGTGAAGTTGATGTTGAGTGGTCACGTGTAATGTTTTCATCGATCGAGACAGAAAGATGTAAAGCGGATGTGCGTGTGGGCGGATGGGTGAAGGAGGAAGGGGAAAGGTATCAACGCATAAGCATGTTTTTACATTCTTATCTATGTCGAAATATGGAGGTATGGAAAAGTTTGAATGAAGAAAATGGGTGCCAGCGAGGGGAGGGAATGAAGTGGGGGGAACGGGAAACAAAGGAAAACATGATCAATACTGTGCTGCCGGACACCACGACTTTATGGGTGCAAACGTGCGCAAGAGGCAAACCACAAGAGGAAAGGAAGGCACCACAACGCGGAACATCCTTTGTTGTGGGCAAAGTAGAAGACGAAAGTCCAGAGGGGAGGAAACCAAAAGGACTGGCCCCATTTTTACCTTCTAACATACCCCGAAATAATAAATTCCATGGATGTTCATCGCCAACAATAGCGAGGCGTCAGATTCGGATCGCACATTCAGAATCGTCGTCAAGAGTAATTGACATGTTCGTACGTGTTCGACGTGATCGAGTTTTGCATGTGGAGAGTTGACAGGGAGATACAACGGGATATGGGGAGAGGTTTGGAAAGAAAATGGATGGGGATGGGGGAAACATTCGGGTTTTGTCGGTCACCGAAGAACAGATCAGAAAGAAAGACAGGTGACGAGAAGTCCGATGACAAGAAAAGATCAAAAGAAGAGGAAAATGCAGGGAAAGAGGAAGAAGAATGGGCAATCAAGACACTAACAGACTTTGATTAAGTTCTGAGAAACATGATGAAAAAGGGATAGTCATAGGGATGCGGGCAGGGG
>JADGJF010001055.1:0-12218 GCA_027596845.1 Quaeritorhiza haematococci
GGCATGGAGCAATAGCTCAGTGGTAGAGCATTCGACTGCAGATCGAGAGGTCCCCGGTTCAATCCCGGGTTGCTCCTTTTACATTGCCATTAAAGAACCCTATGCACATAGGGAATAAAAATTGTTTTGCCTGGGTAATGATATTACATCGCCTTTTCTTCTTCTCTTTCATCAAGTATCGATCACAACGCGGGTTTTGCTGCGCTGCTTCATCTTACGCTGTCATTGTTTTTCTCCTTTATTGTGGGTTAGTATGAATTCGGTGTGAAAGACGCGATCGGTGAGCAGGGACAGGAGTGGATGCGAATGGGAAGGACTCGGAAGCACTTTAGAAAAGACTTTCATCATCCTCTAGACCATGCTCACTCATATATTCTCATTTGAGAGATGAGAAGTAAGAGCCCGTTGGCAGAGATGGAGACATCCCAGGCTCGATCCCGGGGTGTTTCTTTCCAAGTGTTCTCGACGGTTTTTTGGTCCTTTTGACCCGCTAAACTTTTCATCCGCCACCATTTCTGTCGATGATCACCATCTGGTCACATGCGATTCGCTGTGCTGATCCATGCTCTTCCGTACAAGGTCTCGCTCTCATTCTTCGTCTTCTTTATTGATGATATGAATGTTGCTGAAAGAATCTGATGTTGTGATGAAGCAGTAAAAGGAGTGATGCGCATGGGAAGGACTCGGAAGGACCGTGACTTCCATTGATATCTCAACATATAAGACTCAGATAGCATTTTCTTTGAGAGACGAGAACCACTAGCCCAGCGGCAGAGATGGACACATTCCCGGTTCAATCCCAGGTTGTTCCTTTCCCGAGTTCTACGGTTTTTGGTCCTTTTCACCCGCTAAACTTTTGAACAGCCATCCTGCTCCTCGATGATCACGTTTTGGTCACATGCGTTTTGCGTGTTGATTGATACCCTTCCATACCATCAAACCTTGGTCTCACTGTCATTCTCCGGCTTCTTGTCCGTGGGATGATATGAATGTTGCTGAAAGAATCTGATGTTGTGATGAAGCAGTAAAGGGAGTGATGCGCATGGGAAGGACTCGAAAGGACCCAGGAAAAGACTTTCCGTGTCTTGACCAGACTCACACCATTCTTCTTGACCTAGCCAATTGTTCATTCGATTTTGTTCAGCAGTGTTGAGTCAGTGACAGCGGACAGCTTAGTGGTAAAGCACTTCGATTGCAGATGGAGAGGTGTCCGGCTCAACCCCGGGCCACTCATGTGTGCGGAGTGCTCGTTAAATACTCTTTTCTAAGTTTTGACAATTTTTTCTCGGCAGTTTTCAATCTTTTGTTTCGTTTGTATGGATTTTGTTGTTTTTTCGCTTACATTCGCGTAGGTTCTTCAACTTCTTTATCATTGTCTTCCACCGAGTCTATGCTTTTGTTTCAAGTTATCAAGCTCAGCGGAACACCTACACTTCCACATATACTGTCATGTGAGTTGATTGATATTGTCCAGAGCAGTGCCGTGGTTGAGGTCACAGTGGCACAGCTCCACACATCATTCCACCCACTTACAAGTCTTGTTCGGATTTCATACCCTCTTGTATGGACTTAATACCCAAATACGAAAGTCAACACCGTGTGTACACTTGAAGCCTGTCGGTTCGATCCTAAGTGACTTCTATGTGGCCTTTGAGAGGCACAAGTGAAGAGGCATAAGTGCGAAGCTTTCGGGTTTCAGCACCAGCGGTTTCTCCAACTTCTTTTCCGTTTGGATGGACGGTATGGATTTTGATGTGGTTGCCTGCCAACTTTCTCCTAGGTTCTCGCTCTTCTTTGTCGGTTTTTTCCACCGAATCTTCACTCTTCATGTCGCTCTAGGTCGTGATAAGTGATAATATGAACGTTTTCGGATTTTCCTTTCCAATGGGCGAAAAAAATGAGTTTTATGGTTGTTGTTAGAAAAGAGAGAGTGGGAAGGAATAGGTTCTTCAATTCTGGAGAGAAGTGGGTGTGGGGAAGAGAAAGGGTGGGGGGATGAGTCGTCTGTGGAGGTCTCATGCCCGAGCGTTTTTCGGAAATCAGTATTTCTGAGGACCTGTAAACACTTTGTTTGTTGTGGTTTCGCCACTTGAGCAACGGGAGGTCGAACTTTTTCTTTCTATTTTCTATGTTTTCTATATTTTCGAAAATTGAGTTTCGCCAAAGAAGTCTCTTGTTGAGTAAAGCTATCTTGTCATGAAAGTGAAAAGCAGCCCACAAGATCTCCTCGTCTATCTCTCATGAGCAGGTTCGGATACTCAGGAGATGATAGACAGTATATGGCGCAACCGTCACCCCTTGCTGATAACCTAAGGAGTACGGAATCCACCACCATTCATCGATGTGACTTGGTCAGATTGCACTCATGAGCTCGGCTCATGCACACCATGCGAACACGGATCGTCTTCTAGTTGGCGGGGATCCGAGCTCGTGGTCATTTTGACGGTTCGTCAAAATGTCTTTGCAAGGAGATCCGTGCCCGTGGGTACGAACATCCAGGGTTGCAGTCCTCACTTCAGGTCACGACTTCTTCTTCTTGCCGCCTCCTTTTTGCATCTTCTTCTTCAGATCCAACATGTCGCCATTGAGATCCAAAATCTGCTCGAACAGCGCTTCAGGCATCCGTTCTGTGACGTTGACCGTGAGCGGAACCGCCTTTTTCGCAACCACCTGCTGTTTTCTCGTCTTCAGCATATCAATTATGTACTGTGGAGCTCGTGTGTTCTCAAAGTGATTGCCTCGAAGGTCTAAGCTGGCAAGACCAGTATTTGATGTTGCAAGGACGTGGCAAAAATTCGCGACAGTTGAACGGAAATGATTGTCTTCAGACGATTCGGGGATACCAGAGAGTGAGGAGAGTTGTGATGTGGTTTTAGGGAAGGAGTCTTCGGTTCGGGAGTTTGGAAGGACGGGAAGACCGTGGCGGTCGAGAATTTCGTTGGCGGCTAGGGAGAGGACAGTAAGTGTTTGGTTGAAGCGAAGGGCTTGTGCGAGAGGTATCAAGCCTTCGTCTCCGATTTCGTTACCAGCGAGATCCAGCTCGCTTAACGACGGAGGAACCCAGCAGAAATGTCAGTCATTGATCCGTCAGAACAGTAAAAGAAATTTCAGCACAAATCGCACCGAACATCTGAACCTCACCTGAGGGACGGCACCACAGCTAATGCGTTCGCAATCTGTTGCGCGCACTCTGGACCAGCATTACAATACCGCATGCTGCATTTCGTGATTGTGTTCACACCAGTGGATAGTGTAGAGGTACTCGCCCCCGTTGCTTTCCTTGTACCTCCGGTATCAATCGTTGCCATCGCACCGCCGCCAGCGACAGTGCGTCTCTCTTGAATACCCATAAAAACTTCGGCGGCGCCGAGAGATCCCAATGGATTGTGGTCGACAACAAAAAGGGACAGTGTTGGCATATTGCGGCATATGATTCGTAGACTAGAGGCCATCGATGTGTTGATTCCGCAGTCGATAAGATTTAGTGTTGAAATGTGCGGATGTGCTGAGAGGAACTGTGCCTTTTCTCACCAAGGATCACACCGAAATCAGAAAATGCAACAAGATCATGTGATTCAGTGACGCGATGCCTCACGAAATTGTCGCTACGTGTTCTGGTATAAGTTAACTTACCAGAACCTCGAGGCCACGGTGATCCAGCTTGACCATCCACAGGCAGAAATGCGTCAAATGAGAATAGCTTTGAAACGTTTTCGTTAAGCAGCGCACGTCATTCACGGTCAACGTCTCCGAGTTTATGATCATCTACCGGATGTTTGAAGCAAATGAAATAATATTGGAAGAGTCAGTGGTGTTGTCTTTCAGTACGCGTATTAGGGCTTTTATGTCGCGAAGACACGAATCTAAATGTTCAGAAGTGGTTCCCTTCGCCCCGTTTCGCGTGTATACCTTGTCAATGTGCTCTACTGCTGCCAACGCCTTATCAATGCGCTTCCCAAACAGCGGTTCCGTTAGATTTTGCTTGCAATTCCTCTCATATTCCTCTTTCAACCTCTTTAGCTGCCTAACCCGGAGATTGATTTCATCCTCGTCCCCATCCGCGGCCCCCGCGCCTCCGCCCTTCTTCTTCTTCGACATGTTCTTCTTTCCTTTTCCCTTCGATTTACCACCTGGTTTGGCGGATTTTCCTGGCGGTTTCTTCTTCACGGGCATCAGATCTTTTTGGGTGGTTTTATTGCGAAAGGAAAACGACGTGTAGTTTTGCTTCTGGAAGCACCGAAGATCATTTAAGACGCAGCTTCCATTCTGCTTTGGAATTTATGTCATGGCAGGGGTAATGCGCAGTGTAAACAAGACTTTTGATTGAATCAGCACACAAGGGTGTCATAAACAAAAAAAATAATCGGAAGGTATCAACGCTTCGATCAGAAAAAAGGTCAAGAGGAAGGGGCAGACTGAAAGCGGCAATGAGACCGCATGGGTTCCACTTCTCTTCGGGGAAAGTACAACTCTTCGAACCCGAATCCGGACTTTCGGTCTAATGTTTTACCAAATTCATTCACAGTCGTAAGTATACAACTTAAGTCGTTTCTGTTAGTGCACGTAAATATTCTTCACCTTTCACCAGTTCCTAGTTCCATATCAGCTGCTTCTGTTCAATGTTATCTGCCTCCCCTGCTATCCCTCACTCCCCAGCCCACCACACCAAGATTGGTCACGTATTGGGTTTTTTCCCCCGTGCTCCAGGTGCAGAAGCGGCCCTCCTCATCTTTGCAGCCTTATATTCCATGTGGTCCAACCCACCACCACTCAATGTCGTCACGGCACTTTTTGGTCTTTGAAATACACCGACATTCGCTGCTGAACCGAGATCAGCCCTTGCAAAAGATTGTCCCCTCAAAGCATTCGTCCGCGCACTGGACATAGGCCTCGCCATCTTCATTGCAATAGCAGCCATGGTCGTTCCACCGCCACAAGCGCTACCTTTTGATTTCCACTTGGATGTGGCGGGACGGGACTTTTGGTGTGCTGTAACGCGAGGCAGATTGGAAGAAATTTTCAGGGGTGGTGGAAGCGGTGGCACTCCCATCATTGTATCTGTAGTGGTGCGAACCACTTGGGATGGTCTGATCGGATCAGCCGGTCCCGAAGCATACCGCTGCTGGTTCTGGATGTAGATTAATTGCGAGGAAGGATTATGTAGTGCAGCCGCTGATTGGGGTCTGGATCCCCATCCCATTTGAATGATGTCGAAAGCTGTGGTGTCCAGTTCTGCAGCGGCTGCAACGGGGTTGGCGTGCCGGTCCGGGGGTTGATTGGCCCATAAGCTTGGCTTCTGGTTCGATTTCGACTTGGTCGTGGCGGCGGATAGATGGCTTCCTTTGGGAGCATCAGGAGGGAAGAAGGGACCCGCGAGGTGTTCGAAATAGCTGTCCCGACGTAGGTTGAGGAGAGTTTTCTTGGATGGGCGGAAACGTGGGTGGGGGCGTGGTGGAACTGCTGTGTCCTTCATCCATGATTTAATGGTTTCAAACACATCCGCGGGCTGGGCGGGTGGTGTGGAATGTTGACGGTGCCTTTGGATTGATGCAAGGACCAGATCCTTTGGGTACCGATATATCGATGTGATGGTGGTCGAGATTCAGTGTATGTTTCTGAGTTCGCAGGTATAAAAGACAAAGACATAACAGTACTCACATCAAGCGCAATGCTGGATTTCTCAACCTCACTGGTTTTGGGCAAGATTCCAACTTGAATCATCGCATGCTTCAAAGATTCCTTTGTCCTGATTCCCAGATGGTTTAAAGCCAGAAGTGCTATTCGCCTGTGAAAAAATTATGTTGTCAGAAGGTTTGCGCACACCCCAGAGTGAGATCGAATATTCTTCGGGCAGGAAGTAAATTGTAGATCGTAAAGGGAAATGCAAGGAAATATATGTTCACTATCAAACGCACCGAACTTCCTCTTTCGAATCTGCTAGTCGGCATATCAGAGATGCGACAATATCCGAATGATAAATGCCATACGCCAAGATATGAGAGCAGAGCTGGGCACGAACCTTTGAATATAAATGCGTAGTTCAGAATGAAACGCTTTTTTCCATCGCTGTTCACGAGAAAGCCAAGACGGCAGAAATTCACAACATAAAATCAACGGCTGCAAGCAGTCCCAATCGCACCTGCCAATCCTCATCGTGCATCATACGCTCCAACTGCGGATATATCAGCGACTGCATTGGATCCAAAAAATCGCTTTGGAAAACAGAATATAAATACAAAAGCGATAGGGACGCCTGGCATTTTTCTTTCACTTGTCCGTTTCGGAGAACGTCGAACAAGGTTGCGACCAAATTTTGGAGATTCAAAACACCCTTCATAATGGAATAATGGGAAGAGAAGGCAATATGCTGAGTTCTTCTGCAGGTCCGGGGGAAGAGGAGGGTGGGGAAGGATTAAAATGCGTTGCGACACGTACCTTGATTCCAGGAAACCACACAACCCCCAAAAATTGCCTCCACGCCCGCTGAACGAACGAGTCATCCCGATGCCGTATCAAAGTCCAACTATGTTTCTCAGCAACCAGCGAGTTAACCCTCGTTACCAGTCTAAACTTGAACTCCTCTCCCTTTGTCTGCGGCTCTTCCACCACCCGTATCTCTGGCTCTGACTCCTCTTGCTTTTTAGCTTCAGGTGGTTTGGGCCGCCATTTCAAGCCAGGGCGTCGGAGCTCAACAGCATGAGGTTTGAGGGACCATATTTGTTGAGGTGGTTTTGGAGGTGAGGGTGAGCGACGTTCGGGTTTGGGTGGTGGGGGTTCGTCCTTAGGCTTTGGTGTAAACCTTGCAGGGGATGGGATGTTTACGGTCTGGCGGACGGGTGGAGGTGAAGGCGGTGGTGGTGAATCTGCTTGCTTTTTCGCTGACGATGTTCGTAGTGGGGGTGGAGAAGGGGGTGGCTTTTTCGTTTCAACGGGATTTTTTGGTTTGGGTGGAGAGATTGGGCGCTCTTCAGGCTGCACGCGCTCAACCACAACAGGAGGAGGCTCCGGTGGAGCCACCGAGACCGGCTGTTCAATCGGCGGAGGTGGAACCTCGTTATTCACCAGAGGCTGAGGAGGTTCCTCTTCCAACGTAGGAGTCGACGACTCCAGATCCTCCAAATCAACCAACTCTTCAATCTTCATTGTCAACTGCGAGTGAACAGGTTTCTTGTTAGCGTTTGCATTCCGCCTCATGAATAGCCGTTGATCTACAGCTTGTTGTGCATCTTGTTGCTGCTTTAGCAGTTTGGCCGCGTCGTCCTTTTTGGAGAATGCAGAGTTGGGTAAAGGTACCCCTTTCTTGAGATATTGCTTCACGGCTGCTTGCTGTTTGGTTTCGTCTTTGGCTTTTTTAGGTTTCGGGCGTGGGGGTGGTTGGACGGCTTTCAACATTTTCATCTGTTGCGCTTGTTCTTCAGGAGTGACTTCGTGTTGGCTGATGGATAAGGCTGTGTATATAGTATCGCATCAAGAGGGTCAAACCAGAGAAGGAATGCGAAAGTCAGATTAACATCCTCTCGGAAAAGTTGGAGAATCGCCCACCTCGCCATGTTGTCCTCACATTTAATCCATACTCACCCCGAGTATTCCGAGTCTTCGATGGCGGTTTCATGAAGTTCCCGGTCCACCTCACCTCCGAACTCATACCCCGACTAATCACCGTCTCCACCTCTATTACCGGTTCCTCCACAGCCTTCACCTCCGAGGGTGAATCAGGTCTCAAAACCTGTACCGGCAACAAAGCGACCTCGGAGGAGATTCGATTTGATAGAACATTATCTGGGTCACCCCTCTCTGCACTATCCTCTTCTACCGTGGTGTTGGGATCAGCACCTTCAATCTGCATTGGGTCATCGAGTTTAGGTTCCAGTTCGGGAGGTGGGGGATCTATCTCCCTCGGCAAAACGAGCCCTTTGTAAATTTCTTTGAGGCGTCGTTCGTAGTGGAAGCAGAACCGCTCTGCTCTGAAGAAAACGTGGCGGTTTTTTTGCTGGGGTTACAGGGAGCGGGGTCACAAACAGAAGAAATAAGAAAAGGGGGGTGGAGAGTAAAGAAGAATTGAAAGGTTACGAGTCATGATGGGAAAACGGGAAGTACCCGGGAAATCAAACGAAATGCTATTGGATGTTTGCATCTTACCTTCTTCCTCGCCTTACTATTACCCGATACGAGAATCTTGAGCTTATGGTGCGTTTCCTCGGGCTGCTTCGTCTCACTGTTTCTCCAACCAAAACCGAGCACCCCGAAAGTACACAGTTTACTCATCCAAACCACGAATATACTCTCTTTGACAAACCAAGAGAAGGAAGTGTGAAAAGCAAAAGGAATGCACACGGAAGTTACCTTGGCGCGTCAAGATGCTCCTCCGGCCCGAAGAAGTATTCCCAGCAATTGATCGTAGAATCAAACATGAAAGGGATTTCTACTTCATCGTCGTCAAAATCGAGGCTGAGGGCGTGCTTGAGGAGTTGTGGTGGGAGGTCTTTCAATCATATTGAGACATACACAATCGCACAACGCACAATGGAACATGAGCGTGATATTGTTAAGGGTATGCCATGGACAAGTGAGTTGCATATGGAGAAGTTTCGAGGAAGAAGACGCGAGATCTGGGTTTTCCTTTTCGGAACATTGACATCCCGCGCGAAAGGGGGCAATCAATTTCGGAAAAGGATACAATCCTGGATGCGAACAACCGCGATCTGATCGCGCAACGCAATCAGAAGGTCTCCTCGAGAGTTCGCGAAACATACAGCCGCAATTGGCTGGTTGAATAGAATCTCTCTGTCCAAAGTGAGAAGAAGAGGCTCCATAGAATTAGTTCGAACGCGTTGGCGGTGGTCTTCTGCCGGTTTTTTCATGAACACTGCAAAGAAAGAAAAGAAGCAGAGTGGTCGTATCGTCCCGGTTACCTAAGCAAATGCGCATTCGCATCCCATATCTTCACCGTCCCATCCGTACTGGCAGACGCCCATATGTCATACGCGGGCAGGTATGCGATATCCGTAACTTTGCCGTTGTACCCCGCACCGCCAAGTTCGCGAGGTTGAATGCACGCTGATTGCGCAAAGCGAAAGAAAGCATACAAAGAAGTTTCAGCACCCCGACAAACACCAAGAGCGAAAAAAAAAGTGAAAATCCTTTCCCGCAGTTCTCGAAATACTCCAACCCCCCCTCCCCCCCCTTCTTTTACCCGAACATACACTCCATATCATATGTATAGCTCGTAATCCCCCCCGAATGTGCAATAGCCATCATCCGATGCCACGGATCCAGCGCAAACATTCCAATATCAGTCGTATAACAATGTGCATTCAGTGCGAATAACAACGTTGCACTGATGGGTGACGGGCATGGAAGGGAAGTGGATGAGGAGGATGATGGGTGCTGTTTGGATTTGTGTGGTGAGAGGGCCCAGATTTTGAAGTTTTTGTCTAAAGGAAAATGAAAGCATCCACGTTAGTCTTTTCGGGTGGAATGGGGAAATGAAACGAAAATTTCATGCCCGTCTGTGTGTCATCCAACGAGAAGATATATCACTATACCTACCTTTCCCAACCGAAACGAGTTGCATATTCAACGGATCGAATTTCAATGCAACCACCTGGGTCGAGTGGGCCTGGAATCAATCCCCCGCCACCCCCAAAAGAAATCCAAATACGATTAACCAGCTATTCACCAATCTCATAAGTACGCAATCACTCTTATCGTTATCGTGCACGCCCTGCCCAAACCCACACCCCCCAAAAACGACGAAACCCATACAAACCTGCCCAATAGTCATCTGCCTCCCTTCCCTCACCGTATCCAAACTCAACAACTGCCCTCCCATCGACCCAGCAACCAAAAAGAACCTCTGCTGGAATCGCGAGATCTCTTCGTCACGGTCCGGGTTTTGCCCGCGGGGGTAGTTCCAGAGGGAGACTTCGGTGAGGCAGGTGAGGTGTTCGAGGGTGGCTTTGTGGGGGGCTTTTTTCGGAGAGAGCGGTTGTGATGGGAAAAGAGGGATAAGAGGGATAAGGAGTTGGTTGGAGGTGAGCATGAAGGGTCATGAGGTGGAAAAGGTGGGTGGTTTTTGTGAGAAAAGGACTTACGGGGATTTTCCCAAACTTCGATAACTTTGCATGGGTTCACTCTTGTGTCGTAAACGCTGATATCTCCACAGGCATTGAAGCTGTAAAGTCGATCTTCAGATCCCACACATTAGCAAATGTCTTTCCAACACCCCCCTCTCCTCACTCCCCCCTCCCCTAATCAAAACCCGAAACCCAACAGCGCCTCACCACCCAACTTCTCCCTTTCTCCGCCCATCTCACCATTCTCAACATCATACGCCAACTCCACAACATGCGAGTCTTTAAACACCGGAAACGCCGTAATGAGGACGTTCCCACTGACGGGTGATATGAGTTTAATGGACCCGTCTGATGCGGCTATAAGAATCCGGGAGGGGACGGTCGGGTGGGTGATTCGACGGAGGAGAATAGGTTGTGTGCTTTTTGAGGGTATGTGAGGATAATGAGGGGTGTAAACATGAAAACAAGTGGCCAGTGGTTGATTTTGGCGTGATGAGAAATCGGTTGCAATTAGAGGTCTGACTCAAACAAAGAGACGGGAACGGGCACTTACGAAAGAAAACTAAACGTCGATTGATACTGGTTGATATTCCACACATAGATACACCGCTTCGAAAAATGAAAGAATATGTCTTTGCGGACGAAAGCCATCCCCAAACATTCCTGCTGCGTGTCCATCCTTTTGAGTCGTCCAAAACGAAAAAGAAAGTAAGAAAAGCAATGAGAAAAACCCCGAACCGGTTCTTAATCGTCATGAGGCATAGTCCGAATGCACCGTAAATGACAATATCCGCATCATTCCCCACACTCCTCTCATTTTTCATTTTTGCTCACCTATATATGCACTTCCCCGTCTCAAAATTCCACATCCGAATCGTGCCATCAAGGGAGCAAGACATGACAACAGGCATGGACCCAGGAGTCGCGCCGCACCCTTTTTCGACAAGGGCTAGGCCTGTGATGGCGTTGAAATGGTCGTGGAATTCGTAGACGAGGCAGTTTTGGGTGTTCCAGACCTTGACTGAGAGGGTGTGGGGTGTGTGTGGATTAAGGGTGAGTGGTATCCGGCAGTGGATAGAGACGTAGGACACAGCCAATTTGAAATAGCGGAACAAAGATATACCTTTCCCATCTTTGGATCCTGTAATGAGGTACTCAAGTGGCTCATAATACGCAACACAGGTAATAGAAAGCTCGTGAATATTATGCAGAGCTTGTTTTCGTTCGCCTGTGACAAGATCATAGAACTGAAGAAAAAAGAAATCAGCAACGACTATCAGCTAGCGGAAATTTTATCACATTTCATTTTTCTGCAACGCGTTGAAAGGTGTGAAAAAAAATGCAAAATGGCGGAAACGTACGTACGTAAATATTGCCTTCACAAGCAGCGACAATGCTCTGCAGCCCCATGTTGTATTGGAGGAAAAGGACCCACTCGTCTTCATGCAAGTCGCTTATAACGAGGCGTTCATGGAGGTCGACCATTTCTCGACTTGGGGTGCTTTTGGAAGAAACATCCAGAATGTGAAGGGAAAGAAAAAGATACGCCGAAAGAAGGAGGTCACTTAATATTTTAATGTGCACGTTCTGGCTTGTCGCGCGAAGGTGGGCGGTAAGGTATGGAGAATTCAGGGCTCGCTTTTACCTTTCACGCTTCAACACCCATATCTGTGCGATTTACAAGGTGAGACACCGGAAGGTCAGCAAGGGGAGAGATCCTTTTTGTTAAAAGAACGAAATGCGATTCGATTTAACAAAAAGTCTTTCTGTAGAACTTGCCCGAATGTTTCCTACTTCGCCCGTGATGACCTCGTCTCTCGATTCCACAAACTCCATACTGATGGAAAGTAATTAGAAATTAATGTTTTCGTTTCCGGAGTGTGGAAACTGCAGAAAGAAATAACGTACCTCAAAATAGGTTTCTTGCAGCTGACGCTAAACAATTCATCAAAATGTGTATCCAACACCTGCCAATTCCCCCAAAATCAACGTCAGAGAGCCCAATATCATCCTGCATCACCCACAAACCAACTCTCTATAATAATTACCTTCAACTGCAACTGCGAAGTCGCCGCCACATAAACCCGATACTTCTCCACATAAATAATCTTCGATATAGTCGCCACCCCCGTTTTCTTCCCC
>JADGJF010001056.1:0-12217 GCA_027596845.1 Quaeritorhiza haematococci
AGGTAAGAGTTTGCGGGTTGGATTCCTTTGCCATCCACATTTGGTCGGGAGTTCACTAATCCTGATTAAAAAATTGAAATAAACAGGGGCCGTCTGGCAACGGATACGAATGCGTTGTCGATAGACCAGAGCTACATGGTCAGTAGTCAAGCCCTTGTGGGCATGCAATCATTTGTTCTGCCACCAGTTCCGAACAAACAGGACTGGGTCTGATAATTTTTCATTTTCTTTTCTCGAAATATGCAAAAACCAGGTTGATCCCGCCACAGCGTATATTCGCGATGCCTTACAACACGAGCACTCATTGATTGACGTTGAGGTTGCCCTGCATAAGAAAGCAAACCCTACTGTGGTCACGAAGGGGCTAATACATTCACTGTTCGAGACGTGGATAAGGTGAGTCGTAGCTTTCCCAGACCTCTGTTTCATTGTTCGTTCCTTTTCTTGCGCTCATTTATCGAGCCCTGCTACTCGTACGACCTTTTTCACTCATCGTTCTCAACGATCATGGTTTCCCTCGCTCTTCTTATTAGGCCCAGCCATGCCCAATTTACATTCGTTGTTGTAGCAGGTAGCATGGTGGAGCCTTGGGCGAATTTCTTGTCATCACGGCGTAAGTCACCAATGAACATGTTTATGAAATGAGTGCTAACATGGGTTGGGGTTGTCTTGGCGCACATTGTTGGTTGGGTGTTCTGTTGAGCTTGAGGTTCCTCTACTTGCGGCACACGCAACTGAGTTTTATTTGGTTGGATTTTCATCGTTGGCATTGTGGTCACTGGATTTGGGATATTCATTTGCTTTTTCTTTTTGCCGGATCAAACAGAATTCCACGACCGACGTGTGTATAGCTGTCTTATGTCGACATCTGCCGAACCGCCGCCGGTCGCTAATGTTAGAGAAGGATGGTGGCATGATGTGAGTTTGTCTTCATTGCTATCAGTGGAAATCGTCAAATTTCCTTGCGAGTGCCCAACTGATCTTGTGTGAAGAGAGGACATTCCGCTTCAAACACAGAACGGCGTGTTTATATACGACGGTACTAATCTGATGTCATTACGGCTTGCCTTCATGTGATGTTATGTGGTGATGTGGTTTCGTTGGTCTTCAAGAATTGTCGGGCGTATGTATCGTCGCCGCTTCCGATGGATACCTTGCTTCCGAGGAAAGGTTACAATATCTATTCTTCTGGTACGTGTCGGAAAGCGTTTTTTTCTTGATTTTTCAACTGTCGGCTATTGGTTTTTTGAACCGTTGTGAACTGTGAATGTCGCACCAATATCTTCCACCAGGTCTCATGGAACCGCAAGTCAGCAACCTGATGGCCACGCTTCGCCCTCAAGCATACACGTTCTTCAGTTGCCGACTGGGAGACCGTTATAACACCAGCCTCGTTAAGGCCAAGGTAGCAGAGAAGCCCAAAGTGAATCCTCATTTGCCTTTAGAAAAATGGATGATTCAAAGGTCACGACTGCAATTGCAACAGCAACAAACACGGTTACTAGAACGGAGGCAGCGAGACCTACATCAAGTAGTGTACCAAGAATGGCAACGAGGGCATCAACACGTTCATGGGAAGCCTCCGCCCAAGGGGGAGATTCCGCCCCATATTGTGGCGATGAGTGCACCCGGTGGGTCATTGAGTATGTCTAACTTTCTGGATGAGATTGGGTCGAAGAGGGTATCGATGGGGGGATCGTCGTCGACGTCGGATTCTACTCGTGCAAATACTGGTGTGGGTGGTGGGAATAGTCAAAGGAGTAGCACTATTGTGATGCCAAAGATGATGGAAAATGGTTCAATGGGTGTAGCCCCGCCCTGTCCACAACAACAGCAGCAGGCGAGTGCGGCACCATGTGCTGCACAGCAGCAACAGGCGCCACGGCCTCCGCAGCAAATGAACGTATCCAAGCCACGTCCACAACAGCACCAGCAGTCGACTGCGGCGCCACGACCTGCACAGCAAACAAATACGTCCCAGGCACGTCCACAGCAGCAGCAGTCGACTATAGCGCCCCGACCTCCACAGCAAACAAACACGTCCCAGCAACGTCCACAGCAGTCGACTGCGGTCCCAAGACCTGCGCAGCAAACAAACGCCTCTCAATCACGTCCACAGCAGCAACATTCGACTGCGACGCCACGGCCCCCACAGCAGACAAATGTATCGCAGCAACAACGTCCACAGCAGCATCAGTCGACTGCAGCTCCGCGGCCCCCACAGCAGACAAACGTGCCGCAGCAACGTCCACAACAGCAGCAATCGAACGTGCCCCGGCCTCAGCAAGCCAGTGCACCACAGCAGCCACGTCCGCAACAGCAGCAACCAAAGCCAGTTCATCGCCCCACTCCGCCATCCGCACCATCGTCAACATCATCAGCGGCACCAGCAAAACCAAAGGTATCACGTCCATCATCCCAACCAGCAGTCGCCACAACCAGTTCCGCCTCCGCGACCAGCTCCTCCTCTGCCAGCGGCTCAAAGCCCGCTATTCCATCCTCCACAAACAAACCTTCAGCGACACAAGCGGTTCCTAGGGGTGCTGCTTCGGGTGTCAGCAACAGCAGCGACAATGCGATGAAACGAAAGCGACCAGACAGCGCAAGCAATGCAAGCAACGACGGGGGCAGCACTAGCAGCAGCAGTGGGGCGGGCAGTGGTAACAGGGGCAGTGTGCCTTCTGCTCCATCTGCCGCTGCCGTCCCTCCTGTCAACAGATCTGTTGTAGATGTCGATGATCAGAGTGACGGGGGGAAAGGGAAAAAGCCGCGGTTGTGAGGGAAGTGTGAAGGAAATGGAAGGTTTTGGGGGAAATTCGAATGTCTTGGATCTGTTTTTGATAAACTAAATACATAAATGTATAAATGTTGTGGATTCCAAGTGTCATAACATTTGTGCATATTACTGACCGCATCCTCGCCGGATAGGGGGGGTGAGGGGGATGGGGTGCCAGTTTCCTGTTGCTTCAGGATTTGATGGTCTGACGGCGGAGTTCCAATTCCGGAGGCGTTGTCCCACCAACGCCTTGTGTCCGACTGGTGTCCGATCGCTTCACAGAAGCCACATTTGAACTTAGATCTTGTGCCCGAGGCGGCTGGTCTTGTTGCCGGCACAAGAAGCATGGGCACCACCAATATCTTTCAAACAGTGTGGTCTTCGTTTTGGTTCCGAGTGTGCTGCAAAATGGGAATGACCATTTGTTGCAAGTCGTGGGAAACCCTGAAGGTCAACCATGTTGCCATGCATCCGTGAATTCGTTCCGCTGGCGGTTATGTTAACATTTTTTACGGCGCACGCTGCCAGTCAAGGTGAAATATCCATCCTTTTTCTCGTCGTCAGTCTTCGCTTCTGTTCCTACGAAACTAACTCTTCCTTGACTCCTATCGCACCTTCAGCCTGCACATCCTACATAGGACCGAATCTCCTATGCGCTCCTTTGATTAACTACACCGTCTACCTCCCCAAAGGGTCGGATATTCCTTCCATAGAAGCGGATGCGCGGTCTCGGGGGTTGACGCATTTGGAGCTAATAAAAGGGGGGGCTCCGGCGTGTTATGAAGCGTTTTTGAACTGGTTTTGCGGATATACGTACCCAGAGTGTGTGGGTGGAGAGGGAGGAGGGAAAGGTGAGGGTGGAGAGCGGTTAGGGGGGCTGTTTACAGCTGGTTTTTGGCTTGATGCATGTGTTTAGATTGATCTGAAATCCGAACTCCCTTTCTGACCCTTTCCCCCCCCTTCATCCTCTTGTCTGGTGTTCTTTCAGCACCCAAATACGTCTGCAAATCTCTCTGCTCCAAAACCATCACCAAATGCCGTTGGCCCATTTTGACTTCAATGGGTTGGGTTTCCTTTCTCCCCGATTGCGATGGATCTGTAGATCGCAACACGTTTGTGCCGTACCCAGAAACCGAATGTCTAGATGTTGGGGGATCAACGAAAGCAATCCATGCATCGACAACGAATGTTACCGACCCATTGGACGCGTATTGCCCTCCCCCGTTGATTGTGAATCCGAAGTTGGATCGGAGGGAACCTGATGCGAATTGTTTGGGGTCGTGTTGCATGAAGTGTCCGGCGTATGAGAATTTCTTTCGGGAGGGGTAAGCTGTGTGGAAGGTGCTTATTTTGTTGGGGAGGAAAGAAGTGCGGGGGTGGGGGGGTAGTAAGAAGATTGGTCATCCCGGACAGCGCTACTAGATTTACTTGCCAGAACCATGACCCAATTATTAACCACTCACTCTTCATCCTATCGAAACCCCAAAGCGGAAAAAACCGAAGCTTCACCCTCTACGGCGTCTACGCATCCGTTTCTCTCATCTGCTACGCGATCCCCACCATCCTGCTCCTAACCCTGAAAAGCAAACGGCGTCATCCGGCGATTTGGGCGACCATGCTTGTAGCATCGGGGACGATCAAGTTTATCGGGCTGGTTTTGATGTTTGCTTGGGAGAGGTATACGTTCTGTGTGGATGCGGTGACGGAGGTGAGGAGACGGAGTGAAGTTGTTTTGAAATGTGAGCGGCAAGGATAAGTAGCGCGGAATAATGCTGAACTGATTTGTTTTCTGAAGTCTAATATGCAAAATAACTGGAGAGTTGCCGTTATGGCGGGGTTTATTAATATGGGGGTTCATTTGATGACATCGTACGGTATGTTCATGAAATTTCGATCTCTGTTGAGTTTTATCCCTGTGAGAGTTACGCTGAATCTCCCTTGGACAAAAACAATATTCATTCCAGGTTTCGCCCTCATCTTCAATCTGCACATGGTAAGCGGAAAACATGAAGGCTCTCGCCTCACCTCACATCCATCCGCCCGGGGTGGCCCTTCCATTATTGATACTCACACTTCATTCAATGGCGACTCTTCTCCCTCCATCTCCAACTCTCCCAACCCCATCCCACCCCCCATAAAAGACCATCGTCTGGCGCAGCAACATGGTCCAAATCTACGAGCCTTGGATTCACATTTTCATCTGGTTCAAATCCCTCACCTTCACAATAGTCTATTACGTGAAAGGATTCTCAAGCATTCGCAGAGCGATGGCAATACTTACGGGAAGAATCGCACTATATTGGACTGTACTCCCGACAGCACCATTTGTTATTTGTGCGTTCGTGATGCATTTATCAACGGGCGTGTACATGTTGGTGGTTCGTATACGTACTTCCATTTTCGTTTCTTTGTAGATTGCCCGCAATCAGCTTGCATTCGCCAACTGATCTCACAAGTGTCTTATGAATCTCCCTACTACAAACCCCCCAACGCGGTACCCCATTCCATTGGTACGAAACATTCCAGACCAGCAGCAAACTCCACCAATACATACGCTCCCAACTCCCATCACCCACACCAACAAACTTAACAAGAAGTGGTACCCCCCCACCTGGTCTCAACGCAGTTGTCGGAAACCATCACCACAACTTGAATAGGTCTGGCGGTAGTGTTTTCGATAAGGTAGCGTACATCAAAGAACAGTTGAGATTACAGTGGCGATCGCTTGCTTTGGCGAGTAGTATGTGTTTTGTGACGGTGTTTCAGTTGGTAAGGGATCGCTCTTTCTTCTCTTCTTGGTTTTTTGAGCTGATTCTGGTGTTGGGTCTTCCTTTATTCGATTGAATTTTGTTTGAAGAGAGCGGGAATCACAATCCGAAAACTCACTTTCTCCACCCACCGACCCCGGGCCCACCAAATGCCACCTCCTTCCAACGTTCTCCCCCCCCCACCTCTTTCCGCACCTCATCTTGTGTGCTGCACCTTTGTCTTGCACCGTGACTTCACATATCCAGCTATTCTTCCTCTCCACCGACACCGTCAGCGCAACCGAATTCACCTTCGGTTCTCCCTGGGTGCAAGAATGGATTACCTGCATCTTTTCCATCAACTCCCCCCAAGGTCGAAATATCTGCGCGGAAATCAGCCTGCAAACACTCCCAAACGAGATCTTTACCGAAGTCGCTTTTGGATTGTACTTCACTCTTGGTGTGTGGGGTTTGCTGTGTTTGGGATCATCACCTGCGTTATGGAAGGATTTTGTGGAGGTTTGGTTCCCAAATGTGCGGGTAGGTCGGGTTGGGCGTGGGGGAAGACCGACGGCGGTGAAGGGATTGAAGTTGTCGAATATATCCGAGAACTCTGGTGTGGGGACTCAACCTCGAGAAGCGGATGGGGTCGAAAAAAGTGGGGACAAAAATTAGCTGCATGATACCAGTTCTCTGGAAGGTTGACGTAGACTTAGGAGGTATGTTTTAGTAGTCCTTGTAGTTAATTTGGAAAGTATGGATAACACTTTTAGACTCCCATCATTAGAACTATCAGACTTAAGAAAAGGGAGGATGTCATTATTGAAACTAGTGTTTGCAAAGGATCAAGATAATAAGAAATCAGAAAGGCCGGAATTAACTGAAACATTGGAACATTGAACTGAGTGGACTGAGTGGACTCACACCAACTTCGACACCAAGTCCAAGTCCACATTTCAAGCAGTGTATCACCTTGTACAACTGTCCTTGGTTTGTTTACTTATTCACTAAGTAACTAGTTACTCCACATCTTGTACACTGGTTCATTCCCCGTCTTGGAGCCCGCAACCGTACGGACGTAAGGAAGCGTCGGAAACCCACCGAATACGAGCAAAAAACAAGGACCCTCTCTACTTTGAACGACCGTCGTCTTGCATTATTTGGAGCCACACCTGCAAGGTGGAGTGGAACTTCATTGTGGACTGGACTTGACATCACTTCCTGTAGGTGCCAGCGTTTTGTCTTATTTAAGAGGTGGAAAAGCCAGGGAAAGCAAATGGACGCTTTGGGGTGCGGACCGTCCTTGAATTAAAGAATCCATGTTGGGTCATCTTGATGTCCACGATGATGGAATGGTATGCGAGCTGGCTCGTAGTCTCCTCACTAGCCACTCGAATTTCTTCGAGGAGAGTGCTTCCATAGTGCTTGGAAGAATATCCCCATACATCCTGCCAGCCAACCTTTTTGAAGACACTTTTTGTTTACCTTTTTCGGGAAAAATTCCAATTTTTTGCTCGGGACAGCTTTCCAACCGGCATCGTTCAACGCCATCTGTCTCGTAATTTTTCGTTCATTCAAGTGGTCTTATATTTTCCAACACGTCTTGGCTTTGCTGACGTAGTTTGGCCGAGTTTTATCGGGGCGTTCGCTGCGTTTATTCTTATCTTTTCTGGATGATGGTAATTTGCCTTTTGGACGAGTATGCCTGTCTGAGCAAGTGTAGCCTTGTGGCATATTGCTTTGTTAGATTCTTTTAAGGGGGAAATATGTTCTCGACCCGCGTGGAGCTTTCGCCTCAAATCCATCGAGTTTTAGAACACAATTTGCATGCGTGATTTTGTTCTCAAAAAGCCATTCCCAAATCGTGAATCTCACTCTTCTTCCCCCACGCTTGCTTTCCCCCTTTGCTCCCAGTTTTTCTTCGTTCGAAAACCCGAACGAAACCCTTAAGATGGGATATGACGTCCCCTCATGATATGGGATCAGCCATCAGCGCGCCAAGTGACTCGAATTATTCCTTGGACCAAGGTTCTCCCAGCAACAATCTAAGCTTACCACAAGGTGTCGGGGCTAGTTTCGAAACTGCCCAAATCAAGACAGAATCTGGGCGAAACGGAGAAACCAGCCGCGATAGCAACGATATAAGTACCGAAAACGAGTCGCAAGTGAAGACGGAAAACCAAGCACATCCTACGAAGGAGAATTTGATTCATCCGCCTCAGTTCATCGTAACGGGAGAAGGTGAAGAAACTGAGAGTGACGAAAACACGGAAACGGAACCTGAGGACGAAACGGCAGAACGAAGACTGGAGGGAAACTTGGGGATAACTAGCCACTCCGCGGCATCAACATCTTTCCAGCCTGTTGCCAACAGCGGCTTCAGCACCGAGACAGACGACGGCAAGCAGCTGAAGAAAGATCACACCACCGGTCCTTCCCTCACCGCTTTTGCCTCTGTAGATTTCGAGACTGAAAGTGAGGACGCTGATTACGACCCAGACGCAACCGCATCGGAAGTTGAGGAGGGTCTCTACGACGGCGACACTGAAAGCGAATCTTTCGATACTGACAACAACAAGCATCCAGCTGCTCTATCCGATTCCACCGTCCCCAATAGCGGCAGGTCGTCTTTCTCTGCTCCACCACCTGCATTCGCATCTGAACTAATCGCTCAGGTCGACGGTGAATCCACGGATTCAGATACCGACCAATCACCACTACCGCCCACATTCGCTTTTGAGCTCGAACGGCAAAGAGAGCGTAGAGAGGCACGGGATAGTAAACGGGAGACCCGAAACCGATCGACAACCAGTTCCTCGTGGTTTTCCGCTATAGGAAACATGTTTGTCTCAGCTGCTGGTGTGTATTGGCTTTGAAAGGCTACTTGTAAGAAAATTTCGTTCCTGATACTCATGTTCAAGTGAAATCGATACCTTTCCCTGACGTTCCTTTATCGCCTTCAGCAGGAGCAAGTGCCTCCCTCTTCCCGAACCTCCAGCGTAGTGGCGACGCATCGCAAGAGGAGGGATCCAATGACACCCACGCTGGTACCACCTCCGGCAGGATCACTGGCGTGGTTTACGACGCCCGCCTTCTGAATCACATCAACATCTTTGACGAACACCACCCGGAGTGCCCTGATCGGATCCACATGGCTTTTCAGGCTGTCAAAGACGCGGGGCTTCTTGAGAGGTGTAAACGTGTCCGTGGACAGCCGGCCACAGACGAGCAGCTTCTCCTTGCTCATTCAAGAAATCATCTGAATTACATATTGAGCAGCATTGGTAGGTGAAAAATTGGGTTTCACACTCTTACTCTCGCCCCTCTACCCCCAGCTCCTTCTCCTCTGTAATGTCTTTACCATTTGTCCAATCTATCGAGTCTTACCGACTCATTTCTCATTCAATTTGCCTAGATCAAGATGAAGCGGCTCTGAGAACCATCTCTGCCGAACACGATTTCGACGTGTACTTCTCACCTGAAACGGGTCGTTGCGGAAAGCTTTCTTGCGGGAGTGTGATTTCGCTCTGCGAGGCTGTCTGGAGGAACGAAGTGCGCAATGGGATTGCAATCGTTCGGTAAGAAACTGCTTGGATAACGATGGCCCTTGCATGGATGATCTCTTTATTGGTTCTAAACGTTGTTCCCTGGTTCTTGAAACTCATGTAAACGGTGGGAATCGTAGACCCCCCGGACATCATGCCGAACGCCATAAGGTATTTGTGTTTGTCATTTTCTCTTGCATCACTCTGTTCCAGACTGTTGTGTTTCGATTCTGTGGTCACCTTTCTCACGCCACACGCCACTCTTCGAACGTGGTTCCGAAATTCGTTCTGTTCTTGACGCGAACTCAAAATGCGATCTATAGGCCATGTATGTTTTAATTTCAACATATCTTCTCCGATCTCCGGCTCGTTTTGTTCTTTCTTTCCTCCCACGGCTTCTATGTCTCAATAGCATAAAAGAGACATCGGAGTGTCATGATCGAGACATACGTGTCACGTGCTGAGGCTCATACACTTCGTCTTTCCGTCAAAAACTACAGGGGCTTTTGCGTCTTCAACAATGTCGCTGTCGCAGCGCGGCATATGCAGAAGAAGCACGGTGTTGGCAAGATTTTGATCGTCGATTGGGATATACATCATGGTTAGTTTTTTTGACTTTCTTTTTGCACCCCCGCGCTTCTCACATGGAATAAAACTCTCTCCACTACCTGCTAGTGGCGAGCGTTTGTCGCGGAGCTTTCCTTTCGACTCGCTTTCCTCACTATTCTCATTACATGTTTATCTTTTTGTTCATATCCTCGAATGTAGGAAATGGTACTCAGGAAGAATTCTATGAGGACCCGAATGTAATTTACTTCAGTATACATCGATTCGATAACGGTGCGTTCTACCCTCACTCGCAAGCGGCGAACTACACGTATGTCGGGAAAGGGGATGCTGAGGGCAGGTAAGTTTCTGTTCGAAAATGGGAGCTGGCTTGAGCTGGTATCTTGAGACCTCGTGGCCACTGTTAAGTGGCGGGGATGACTTGGTTGAACTCTTGTTGGATGATCATGAAAGATAGACCTCTTTCATTGTCCCGTCATATGCCTAATGGCTTCTTGCCTGTCCCGTTTACTAGAAATATCAATATCCCTTGGCCTTGTAAGGGGATGGGCGATTCCGAGTACATTCACGTTTTCCAGAAAGTGCTGATGCCCATCGCCCAACAATTCGATCCGGATCTCGTTATCGGTAAGAGGACACGAAATATCCGTTGCTGTCTTGTTTTTGCGTACGCGAAGGTCAAAGGTTCGTGTGGTCTGCTTTTAGTTGCTGATGAACATCATATTACACAGTGTCGGCAGGGTTTGATGCAGCTCGAGGTGACGAGCTTGGTCAATGTGATGTGACTCCGGAATGCTATGCGCATATGACGCATATGTTGATGGAGCTTGCGAACGGGAAAGTGGTTCTGGCACTTGAGGTTAGTCGGAGCTCGCTGCATATACTTTATCCTTTTCATTTAAGGGTCTGCTTACTTGTTAGGCCTTCTTGCTTGTTCGCAAGGGAATTCACTTCTCATACACCACGTCTTTTCCGTGCTTTTCCCTTTACAGGGCGGATATAACTTGAAATCCGTAGCTGACTCGGTAGCTGCCTGTACCTCCACCTTGCTTGGCAACCCAGTCCCACGCCTTCTCTCAGAAATCTCCGACGTCCGGCCCTCGGCATTAAAAGCTCGTGAAGAAGAACGCAATCAGCACTCTAGAGACTACGACGATGATGACGCGACCTTATCCGAAACCGATTCCATTGACAACGACCCTGAAACTGAGACAGATATGGAGATGGTGGAATCAGCACAGCCAGGCGGGACAAATGGGCGTGCTGCCGCTGAGGAAACTGAAACAGATTCGGACGTCCCTGCGCCGATGAGGGGTAATCAGAATGGAGGGGAGAGTGCGTCGGCAACGGGGCCCTCTGGGTCGGGTAGGAACTCTAAATCGAAGTCGAGGTATCGCAAGATAAGGAGGCAGCCCCGGAGGGAGTGCGTGGAGGTTGTGAGAAAGGTGTTAGAAGTTCAGTCCAGGTATTGGAGTGGGCTTGGAGAGCCTGTGTTTGCTTCGAAAAGCGAAGGTTAGTATGACAGGAACAGACGATGTTTGTGGGTGGTTTGGTTTCTCTCATCAATCACAATGGTTTTTGGAGGACTGGAATCGAACTTATCCCGTCATCCTCCCACATGCTTTTTGCCTCCGACATTCTCTTTGAACCCCATGCTTGCACCGGAAACTTTTTTGGAACGAAACTGCTACAGATGAGAACACAGACGAGCTGGAAATCGTATCTCTTCGAAGTGCGTATTGCGTAGAATTTCCTCATTTCGTTTCCCAACGTTTCGTTCCGTTGCATCAACGCTAACCGTCGCTTTTCCGCACGTCGCAAATCTTAAGCTATCCTCGACGAGTACCGCCACCAAAAAATGTCCAAAGAATTTGGACTAATCCGCGCATTGTTAGAGCCCCACGAGCCCGCCGCAATAGCTTTAGCTGGAGCGAGCAAGGGTCCCACCCTCCGAAGCACAGCTAGCCGGCGGAAAAGGCCTACGCCACCTGTAATGGTGTCAGGCGACGGATCCGACGTGGGGGGTTCTAGCAGTGAGGCGGGTGGAAGCAGCGGCGGCGGGGGTGGTGGTGCTTTGTATGGAGAAAGCGAGGAGAAGATCTTGCCGTTGCTTGTGAGGGAGGATCGGTTGAGTCAATTTGCTGGGTCTATCTATATCAGGTGAGATGGCCCCTGGGTTATCTTTTCCGTAACCGGAGACTTGAATGATGCAGGCTTTTTCGACGACTCGTACAATTATACATAAAACTCCGATTGGTTGAAAGATACCCGCACTCACTCTCCTTTTTCTCTTCTTTCTCTTCTCCCGTTGTGCAAATCTACGCATAGCCCGGACGTTCTGACGAATCCAGGGTGCTTGTTTGTTTTGCTTCATGACACGTAAGTATGATATCTTTTTATGCTCTCCAACCGTCCGTACAACGTGCAATAGCTTCTGACCATTTGTTATACAAACTACTGAATGTTTCTGTCCGTTTTCTGATGAATCGCAGGGGGGATATGCTAAGGTAAGAGTTTGCGGGTTGGATTCCTTTGCCATCCACATTTGGTCGGGAGTTCACTAATCCTGATTAAAAAATTGA